>JASKDV010189770.1:0-11683 GCA_032466395.1 Aegires albopunctatus
CACCTCCACCCTATTCCATCAATTACACACACACCTCCAGCCTATTCCATCAATTACACTCACCTCCACCCTATTCCATCAATTACACACACACCTCCAGCCTATTCCATCAATTACACACACCACCGCCCTATTCCATCAATTACACACACCACAGCCCTATTCCATCAATTACACACACCACCACCCTATTCCATCAATTACACACACCTCCACCCTATTCCAAGGCTATTTCACACCAGTAGGTTCTCAACTTCCAACCATTTATCAGCACTTTCCTTCTTGCAAGTGGACAAGATCTGTCATCGCCAATACAGAGTTCTCTTTTTACGTTTTGGTGCGATTAAGAAAATAATTGTAAAGAGGCCTAGAACTCATGTCGGATTAAGTCAAGTGGGATTCAAACAAGTGTTCTTAGATTGCAAGCTGATCCACTCATCTTGTAACCACAGAGCCACCTATGAAATCAGAAGGATACCAATTGTAATAAAAATTTCTTAAATTGGTTGTAAAAACAATCTCTGATCATCCATTCCAGGTTCTTCCCTTCATCAACTCCAACAAGCCGTCGCAGTTTGCACAAAGCGATGTCACTCACAAACAAGGTCGGGACAAAATCTGGCTGAAACACTTGATTCCTCTTTTGTTTTCCCGGAGACAGGAAGCTCAAGCCCTGGCTGCTTTTCACTTTGCCATGGAGGCCATCATCAAGGCTGAACAAGGAAGGCAAGAGGTATCTCCTATGATAATAATTGTTATAGTATTTTCCTTTCTTTTTAGACCGAAATTATGCTATTCTGTTCTGTAGATTTCTGTCGTTTTCATGTTCAAAAGTTTGTTCAACAATTGTTGCAATCTATTTCATGTAAAAATCGATATGGTTCAGTGTGAGTTTACCTGTAGGTGCAGGTAGTTTAGTTTCAAAACCAATTCTAAGCTTTTTTAAAAATTTGAAAAAATTATTTGATTTTTTATTTATCCTCCTCCCCGATGTTGTATAATCTGATGCTAGATTTACATGGTTTTCTCTAATTATTTTTTTTTCTTTTTTTTTTTTTTTTGTGCTCTGTTTTCTGAATAGATATTTCATGAAATTGATGCCGTGGAGCCATTGAAGAAAATTGCTAGCAGTCCCAATGCCGTTGCCTCTAAACTAGCCGCCGAAGCATTAAAAATGATCGGAGAGAAAATTCCCCACAAATTGTCACAGCAAGTTCCGTTATGGACTGTGGATGACGTTGTCTACTGGGTAACACAGGTATGAAGGAAAACATTTTGCATTTATGTTATTATGCCTTATTTGCCCACAAAACAGTGCTTGTTGACACCAAAAGCAAGGTGTCCAGGCAAGTCGGATTTTGGTCGGATGGCCGATGGTAGGTCGGATAAGTCAGATTTTGGTCGGTTAATGGGTCTGTAGGTCGGATAAATCAAAATTTGGTCGGAAAAATTGACTTCAGATCGGCAATTGCAAATTTTGGGCTCTATAAGGCAATAATAATGGAGTGATCAGACTAACGTCATTAGAGGGAATTAGAAAGTTGATTAATAAACTGGTTTTTATTTCCAGTTGGGGTGAGGGATTCCCCTTTATTTCAATTGCGATCATCCGAAATCAAGTAAATGTCTTGAAATTCACTTCTCTGCGTCATTTTGTAAGAATATTTGGTAGGATTTTTTAATGTCTTTGATACCCGGACACCTTGAAAAGCTATAGCAGTACCGAGCCATGCTTCAATTCTCTCTTCTTACATGTTTCAAGAGGTCAACAAACAACACGCCTGCAGGAAATTTGCTTGTTTGCTAAATACTATCATATCCTAAGGAGGCCAGTTTGACTGATAGCTCAATGAAAAATACCTAATATCTCTGCTTAAGACGAGTTGAGAGGGAGTAAGCATAGCCAGGTAGGGAGACAGCAATGGTTGCGGTACAGCCAGAACTCACCCCATGGCTTTTGCTGTGAACATCATATGATTACATTCCTCTGACTGAAAATCATAGTGCAATGATGGTAAAATCTGAACAAAGCTGCGGAGACATGTCAGTCAGAATAACTTTCATCATGGCTCATTGAAAATAAATACTCTAGAGCTGAAAATGAAGCAAATCAAAGTAAAAAAATCGAACAGAAACATATCCACGTTTTTTTTCCATTAAATATTTATCTAACTTACCGTGTGTGTGTTTAAATAATGTATTTAGCCATTGTTATATTTCACTACATAATTTCATTACTCCTGTAGTTAATGCCCAGCATAGCATGGCAGTTATTGAGGAAGATATCGTTAGAAATGCAGGGTGAATTATAATATGCCCCAGAGTGATATGTCATTTAAAACCTTAAGATAAACGATAATTAAACAGACCTAGTCATAGATATGCGTACTTGTACCCCTAGGTACATAATTCTTCAACTTTTTATCCATAGCGATTTAGACTATAAGAATTACATCCCCTGATCATCTATTCTTGCATTAGTAAAATTAACTTTTTGTTTCCCTCACTTGATTATGATTTTCACATTTTAAGAATTTGAAGAGGAGGACAGACTCAACCTGGAAATGTTACTAAATATTCAAAATTTCCTCGTCAGAGGGCATTCATTGTTGGTTATCACTGAGTTATCAATTATACACGATTTGTACAACTGTTTTTAAATTTTTAAAATGATATCTTCATCAGTGTTGTTTTTATTGATTTCCCTCAGATTGGGTATGAAGAATATGCAGGCAAAATCCGAGAAGCGCGAGTTGATGGAGATTTACTGTTGATTCTCAGTGATGAAGATTTGAAGAGTGGATTGAACATGCATTCCAGTATTTTGAGGAAGAGGTATTCAATATATACTTCCTCTTAGACAAATAGACGCTATGTCCGTATTTACTTAGATGGATACTATTTTGTTATCGTCTATTTTCACGTAGAAAAGTTAAATAGGCCTTTTTATTATTACTTATACGTTATTATCAAGAAAAATTAGACATCCTCTACTTAATGATTGATTCAGCAATTGCTTTATTCTATAAGGAGTTTAGAAAACATAAGGGTAAATTGCTAGCCTGGGAGATAATCTTATTAAAATCTGGGAGTTTGCTCTTGAATGAAAACAGGGGCTTTAGGTCCATCTTTATTTTATATTTTCAATATTGAAATAGTTGTCACGTTGGCAGAATGGATAAGCCATTTGACTCGCAAGTGATAGGTCTTGAGTTTGAATCTAAATTGAGACAACGTAGTTGACCCGTGGGCAAAGTTATTTAAGCAAATTGCCTACATCAGCAGCACTGTTCTGATTGGCTAATACTCAGTGATAATGTCAAATTCACCTCTAATCCATTAATTTATTTTATTTTATTTATTGTTAATCATCACCGTTTTCTTTCTTCCAGGTTTGCACGCGAGTTGAAATCCTTGAAAATCACTGCCGACTATTCTATCAGTGACCCAACAGGCCTTGACAATTGGCTCATGTCGTTATCCCCAGAATTGTCCCAATACACTTATTTGATGCTTAGGCAAGGGGTGGACAAATTTGTCTTGAAATCTCTCTCAGACGAGGAGCTCAGAGAAGAATGCGGGATTAACAACAAGATACACAGAAGACAGATCATAATTCATAAGGAAGGTCAGCAATTTCTTCTTCTTCTTCTTCTTCTTCTTCTTCAAATAAATTGAAAAAACCCAACTATCAATATGGGAAAAAAAAAAAAAAAAAAAAGAATGATTAGATATTACTGTATTATGTTAGCAGAATAAATAGGCCTATATGTAGATCTAAGTACTTCATATTGTAGCTTATGTTTAAGATTATCAACACTGTTGACATTTTGGTTAAATTGTTGGCATTTTATGATCCACATGAAAATTTTGCTATTTAGTCCATGGGACAGATAAAGAAAAGGTCGCCCCCACCAGGCCCTCTCCTTCCACAATTATTATTATAAGTTTTGGAACCGTTTTGGGCCATGTATTGTAACATAACTTAATTGACAAGGGGAAGAGTTGGAGAATGGAAAAAGCTGTCTGTATTCAGTCCCATAGTCTAATCGATTGCTTAGTTTCTTAAGAGTCTCACCCTTCTCTTTATCCTGTGTGGATTAACACTCCTGCATTTAAAAGCGAGAAATAAAAATGTGAGAGGACAATTTTTGATGCAATTAGTTAAATCTTATTGATTTTTGAATTGTGAATTGTGAATTTGAATTTTTAAAGAAATTACCCCTTGACCTTTTAAATTTGAAGATTGAAATAATGATTACCGATTTAATTAAAATTTGATTTTCCAAAGAAGTTTTTTTCCCTCTTGATCACCCAGAGCTGATCTCTCCAGATACTCCTAGCGTGCCTCATCATCATTCAATGCCGTCCATGGATCTAGGAGTCAGCATAAACCTGACCTCATTGCGATCCATTGATGTGTTCATTTGTTACAGAAGGTCAAGTGGATCACAGCTGGCCAGGTAACTTGGACATGTGCTCTTAATAGAAATATTTCATTTTTTTAGTGCTTGTATCCAGAATGATATGTGTTCTGTGTGACAATTTCAATAACAATTTTTGTTAATGTTACAAGCATAATACAAATGTTGGAGTATTACAAATACTATAATACCTTATATGACATTCACATAGTAACAGTTGTAATAAGTTTATATTCAAACCTTAGCATTACCATTTTAAGTCCACAAAGGGATTTTTCACAATTGGACGAGAAATTTTCAGGGTTTCTGTTTTTGTTTGTCTGTCTCTCACCATTTAAAACTCTTTCAAAGTTTAGATATTTTTTTTTGTAAAGAAACCCTCCTAGTTTTTCAATTCATTCCTATTTTTTAAAGTACATTTATCATCGTCATCATTATTGCCTTTCACCTCAGTCAGAGTATAGGCAGCGCACAAACAAATTCCATCTATCTGTATCTTGGGCTATCTTTTCAAGCTTGCTCCACGTGAGCCCCATCTCTTTGATCTCTCTGTAAATAAGTCTTTTCAAGTACATTTATACTTTGTATAAAATATTCATGTGCTGAAAGAGACCATTGCGTGATTTGTGAATAAGGGTGATAATATCCTAAGCCAGAAAAATGGCTTGTGTCCAATTATGCAGTTGACCCCGAAAAATCTGCTTGGGAGAATCAAAGAGTTGATGCCTAGTTGGTAAAATCTTGAGAACCATTTTAAAGAACGATAAAGAAAAATTGGATCAATCCACATATATTATTTGTGCCAAAATCTTCCAATCAGACAAAATGAAATCAATGTCAGGTCTCAAGGCAAATTAGTCTTATCTTCATGTACTACAATCAAGCAGTCCTGGCAGATTTTCCTCTTGTCCTCCCTGTCGACCCAGCAGTAAATGGACAACTAGATCTCTTGAGATCCGGCAAAAGTAAAATCCGAGTCGCAAGCAATGGCAAATTTCCACATAAAGCCATATTCCTAAAAAGGAATGGGACTCTACTTCTGATTTCCTCTATGCTCAGTTATGAGTACGGTTAAAACTATACTTTAACGTTACTTTACTTTACAATCAAGTTTTGAGAAGAAACATTTTTCTCTCATTTGCCTAGTGGATTTATTTCTTAAAGCCATTTTGTCTCAAATTCCAAAGCATTTGGTAATGGTCTTTACAATTATATTTTACTGTAATAGTAATAGGTCAAGATGCAAACCTTTTTTGATTCTTATCAAAATGATAATGATCTCCATTGTCCACTTGCATAGCTATTTGTCTTTGGGTTAACAATAATCATAACAATTTAATCTTATATCATGAAATATATAGACCTTCTCTCCCCCTCCCCCTACACACTCACCCGCATTCAAACTTACACAAACACACATGTGTGCTTACTCACACAGTCATGCAATTATATAGAATAGATGTTTATGCTACTGAAGACTTACAAAAATCCAGTAATTTACTCATTCATGCACCAATCGCAAACTGATACTTATACACACTTGAAATTAATGTTAATAAGCTCAAAACAAATATAGTGGATTTTAGAAGATTAATTTTACATTCATATATATTCACATGTATATTTTTATATTCATATATATTCGTAATTCGTACTCGCAGTCAAAGTTACCTCGAAATTCAGGTTTTTTTCTTCCTTGGCTTTGTTAAAGAATCTTGATTAATTTGAACTATTTCTGGCCAAATTTGGATAATTCAAAGTCAAAGTTTAACCATCCATCAACTTTGCTCCATACCAAATTGGGTCCTTAGTCATAGTAACAAAAGTTAAACTTGTTGTTTATTCTAAGTATAGTAAATTAAAAAACGCCAAGCCTTGCAACTAAGCAGTCAAAGTTCTGCTAGCCAGGTGGCCTAGGCCTAGCAATATCGATCTAAGACTAGCAACTTTGTGACACTAATATTTTGCTCCCAATTATTTCCCTTTGATTGAAATTGTAATTTGAACTCAGATGATTCAAAGTCATCACCGTGTCCCAAGGAATTCAAATTAAGCGAGTTTCACTGTATAGAAATATCGACATTATAATATTATTCTTTTCATCTTTTGATTACACGTTGTATTATATTCTATTTTTCATTGGTTTCATTCTAGTCTCCTTAAAGTCCACTTACAGCTGAGAGGATTTTCAGTCTTCCTAGACATAGACAGACTACGGGCTGGTAAATTTGATGAAAATCTCCTGCTGAGCATACAAATGTCACAGCATTTTGTTCTCATCCTCACCCCAGATGCTTTAGACAGGTGTATAGGTAAGTTTGGTTTTTTTAATCCACACCATTACACATTAGGGGAAGTGAGACAAAAGCATTTCAGATATAATACATAAAGAACTTTGTTAAACAAACCCACCCAGTTTTTGTACATTTTGTTAAACTTCCTCTTTACAAACATTAGAATAGGAATTTTAAGGTATAAAGTTTGCCGTAGTCACAACAGTCATTTCCATAATTTGGTAATCCTATATGTTAGCATGGTTGACTAAAAGTTTCTCCATGATCACAAATACGCTTATGAGCTTTGAAATATTTCATTAATTCAAAAGCTAAAAACCTTCATCTTGCTGCATTTGGGGGTAAAACAAGCACATGAGTGAAATTAAGTGATCCTGCATGCATTTAGTTAATGTTTGTTTAGTCAAAGGGATTTATCATCATAATCATTTCTATTAAAAAGTCCCCCACGAGGTTTAGTGTATATATGAGTATGTGGATGTATTTTGTGATTCATGGTCTATTTAAGGCAAGCTTTTTCATACTAGCTTTGTTTCTGTACTTCATGATTTGTCCCATTTTATATATCTGTGTCTGTACTTCATGATTTGTCCCATTTTATATATCTGTGTCTGTACTTCATGATTTGTCCCATTTTATATATTTTATGTATGTTTCTTCAGGAGACGATTCCCAAGAAGATTGGGTCCACAAAGAGATAATCGCAGCCCTTCAGTCTAGTTGTAACATTGTACCTATCGTGGATAACTTTGAGTGGCCTCCATTGGAGAAGCTTCCAAGAGACATGAGAGGCGTTGTTCGCTTCAACAGTGTGCGGTGAGATAATTTATAATAGTGTAGTAATATGCTTCAGTCGCTAAACTTCCAGGGTTAGTCTTTCTTTTTCGCAATTCATTAACGCTTTTAATTACAGTGCAATCACTCTATAACGACATCGTCGGGACCAGAAAAATATGTCGTTATAGAGAGTCGTCGTTCTCCCTCCCTCCCCCTCTCTCTCTCTCTCTCTCACACACACACACACACACACATACACACAAACATATATATACACACACACACACACCTTCACACATGGTATGAGTGTGAGGCTTGCTAGTGCTAGGCCTACAGCCCCTGACTACACAGCATTTAAGTAGGTATCACTAGTTTAATACAATAGTAATAGACATAATTGGGCCTACTGTCGATAACTGAATAACTGCCAAACCGCCATCCTGTAGCATGACATTATAACGATAAAATTCTATAGTACACTGACATTAATTCTATAGTACTGGGGGTTGGTGAGGGGGGAGAGGGAGGGGGCGAGGGGGTTATGTCGAGATGTACTGGCATATTGGAATAGAGTGCTACAGGATTTTATTGGTATGAAAGCAAACGTTTTCATTGGACCAGAAATTTCGTCTTGCCTGTCAATTTGAAGTTGCCGATTACCAACATATCGATGTTACTATACAGGGTTTTTACTAAAATGAGTGTCGTTATGGTGATTTTTTTTTTATTGCTAATGATATACATAGGGAAAACATCAGGACTTGGACATCATGTCGTTATAGAGAGGATGTCGTTATTATCATTTGCCTTTAATGGAAATCTCCATTGTCTTTCATCTTCAACTCAATCATTTTGTTTTTATCTCTTCTCAACAGCTGGGTCCATGAGTATCAAGATGCCTGTGTTGATAAACTGGAGACGTTCCTACGTCGTGGCAGGCCCCTTTCTCAGATGCACCACTCTCTGCCTTCCCTTCACATGGCGGCTCAGGCCGATCAACAAAATCCTCCGGACAGTCCAGCCAAGTCTTCTAGTTCCCACAACATCCTTGAACTCGGATTTTCATGATGATCATTGGCATCATTTGTTAGTTTTACTTTTATCATCCTCATCATCGTCATCATCATCATTATTATTAATATTATTATTTTTAAATTCGAGGTGTGAGTTCCAGTCAAAATCCCCTCTCTTTATCCTAGCATGTCATGCAACGTACGAGAACTTTAATTAGTTAGATTTTTTTTAACCAACCCACTAATATTTGAAATATGGTCTATTCTTTCATGAATCTGTTCCATGCCCTTATTGCTTGTCCTTTGTTCTGAAAGATTTATTTTACAAGGTATTTTAGTAGGTCGCGAGATCTATTTGAATTTGGCTATTGAGTTTAAGTGCAAAAAGTAATAGCTGGTTTTCCTATAAGTTCATATAAATTTAAACGAAGAAAATATATGAGTTCTTCTTGTGATTGGTTGGTAACTTTCTATTATTATTCTACGCACATTGATTTCAGTATGACCCAAAGATTTCATAACAGAGATAAGTTAACAAATTGACCGCATATATCTGGTTTGTTTTCTTTAAAAAGACCTGCGGCAACCTCTTAGTGTCTAGTTATAAATGCAATAATAGCTAACTTTACAAGTAACTAATTATGCGAAGTCATCTAGCACATTCTAAAGTATTTTGCATTATTGCCACCACACACTAACAGTTAAAAGTGACAGATCTGGCCTGCACAGTTACTGCACAGTTCTCCTTCGGTTTATATTTTTTGAGCCCACACACTACACAAACCACCGAAGATCAACATGGTTTCAAGTGAAAACGAGGTTGCACTAGCCTGTTTAGCTCTGAATGAATCCGTGAGTGATTCGCAGATCATGTATAGAACTGTGCAGTAACTGAACATTTGGGAACTGCGTAGTGTGTGTTGGCCATTAGTCATTAAATAGGGATAACTGAATTTACTGGATATTTGGATTTGCATTTCCAAGAATTCGCTTTGGTAACACTGCCTGAGTTTTGTTCATCTTTTTTTGCTGATACATTTAGTTAGTCAATTGAATTTTTCTTTCTTTCTTTATTTTATCAAGTCTTGCCATTGGTGGGTGGGTACATTAGATTTCAGAATTGCATTGGTTGTTTCTGTAAATTGTGATATTTGCCACTGAACCACAGCTTTATTTGTACTATTTATAAAAAAAATGTGACCATTATTGTGTTTTCTTTAATAATGATGATATTTGTTTGGAATTCTTTGTGCTTATTTTTTAACTTCTGCAGGGTTTCTGCTTGTCTTAATGGGATTGTTTGTTTGTGTTTGGGGTTTGTTGTTTTTTTGTTGTTGTGTTTTTTATTTGTTTTGGGGCTTTTTATTGGTTATTGTTATTATTATAATTTGTCATTGTCGTCGTTGTTATTATTGATGATGAAATGCAGAATGGCACTTGAAATTCAAGAGAAAATTGTGATATTTTGTGTTGTTTGTCTTGCCATTTTAGTCTTCAGTTTTCTTCATTAATGGAAATATCAAGTGAATGAAATGACAAGGAAGAAAAACATTAAGTTTTGAATCTCAAGGAAAAAGAGCAGTTTTTTACGGTATATATTTTATTCTTATATTAACCCTATATTTTAGTCAGTTTTGTGTCCCGTAATCTCAGATATTTTACCTCATTATTTACTTTAAGGTTTACATGCTAAATCAGATTTATTGTATCTCGGTTTCCATTTGATCAACTTTTATATATTATTATTAACTGCTAGATGGCTCATTTGCCTTTATCTCCATATTATGTCTCTTAAAATTGTTTTATTTCATTCTCATGAAAGAAAGATTTTAAGAATCCCATTTTGTACCTTTCGTCATTATACTTTAAAGAAATCCATTTTTGTAAAAAAAATCTCATATTTACCATAATTTCTGTTGAAAAGGATTTTACCTTGTGAAATATCTCGTATCTCCCTATCTACTATTTTTTTTAAAGAACTCGAATTTTATGATATTTTGTATAAATCATTTTTGTTTGGAGAATTCTTTTTTATGTATGATATCTCAAGATTGCCATCATTGTTTTTTGAAATTCTCAATTCATACCGATACAGCTATTCCACCTTAGAGGCTAGCTTTCAGACAGTCCAATATCTTCTCCTCACTCTCCACAGCCTTGTATTTTTTTTTATTCCACTTTGTTTACCAAACCGCTATTCCTTCTGGCAAAGTTTAGATTGGCTTTTTAAACAGAAAGAAATCTTTTGAAGTAATGTTTTATGAAACTAGAAGAGGGAAAGTCGGTTTCACGTGAAGTATAGCCTCTTAGGTGGATTGTTTCTTTCAGAAAGGTCTCTTGCTCATTTTTCACCATATCTTTTTTTTTTTTTTACTAATATAAATGAAATTTATTTGAATCACAAGAAAAACACCAACCTTTATGGTGGTTTGTTGATGGAATGAGAGAGAAAAAAGAAACAGAAATGTAATTGTTATCAGGAGTTAATAGGCAGCATCTGCCATTTCAAACGAGAGGACTCAAAAATGCTTAAGATCTTAACGCTTCATCATTCTCTTTGTCTTAAGTGGTAGCAGATCTAGATATCTCTACAAGCTTGTGCAGGTATTTTACACTAATTATCCAGGCAATCATAATACACCAAAGTTGCTATTTTCTAAACACTTCCTGCGGTTCGTTGATTCATTGCCAAGTACAGCAAGGTATTTCTTAAAGTTTATCTTGTGAGATATGCAGGGCTGCATTAATAAATACCCCAGTGTGGCATGATATTAAAAAACCCAGAAGTATATGGTCATGGCTGACTGGATTTGATTCCCTGACAAAAACATTTTGCTTGTTGGCAAGATGTGTTGTTGCTTTCTGGGGCAGTATTCATTTTACACCCAAGTGGGTCAAGGAAACAAGCGTAAAAAGAGTTTAACAATCATCAGGTTAAGTCAGTGGTTCCCAAACACCATCCAGCGACAGTACCGTGCCTCGAGATCTCTCCTACTGTGATAGGCCTTTCACTAACTTTTAGAGCATTGGTTTTCAAACACAGTGCCGCGGAACATTTTGATAAGCTGCTGGAAATTGTGCTGCGGTGAAGATAAGTATGGGAACCACTGGGTTAATGAACAAAATTCCAAAGATGAGCGTAGTTATTGTGCAATGCCTTATGATACATGCGCCC
>JASKDV010189781.1:0-11682 GCA_032466395.1 Aegires albopunctatus
GAGAGAGAGAGAGAGAGAGAGAGAGAGAGAGAGAGAGAGAGAGAGAGAGAGAGAGAGAGAGAGAGAAAGAAAGAGAGAGAGAGAGAAGGGGGGAAAAGATCAAAATCCCCTGTCTACTGCCAGACAGAGATCAATTGTTGCACCAGGTGAAATGTGATTGCATAGTATAATGTACAACAGTAGACATGGACAAGTTGTCTTCTGAACCAGCTTGAGTCATTGAACATGCCTGTTGACGTTGAGGTCTAGATCATTGCTCTGCCTCCTTGCCTACTTTGGTGCATTTGATTGACAGATTGTTAAAGGTTACACATGTCCATCATTTCAGAGTCAACCTGTCATCAGTGCGTGGGCTCACGGGGATTAAGCACGTAATTAAGCGATAACATACGTTTGATAGCCTTAGAAAGTGATTGCTAATTATCAAGTGTTGATTGACATTTGCTACTGATTTGAAGTGATATGATCCAGAAATAGGGGACACTTAGGCGAAAAAGCTGTTTTGCGGGCGGGCACTTAGACAGAGAGTGGTGAAAGTAATAGAAAAATCCCTGTTTTAGCAGAAATGCAGGAACTTAGGCAAAACAGGCATTCAGCTGGAGGGCACTCTCGCAAAAACTACTGTACTTGTATAAGATTCAAGTTAAACATTAAATCCAGAATCAAATGAAGTCAAATGAAGCAAGAACTCTAAAAGAATATATCTTTTTCCTTGCACGAATGTCTTACTTTCAGAATGACAGCAGAAGCCTCTTTATAAAAATTATTTAAAAATTCATTAAATTTCATTTTTGTTAGAGAGTATAACAAGTAAAAAGACACCTTTAGATAAATATAATTGGGCATTACAGCAACACTGGCAGTGACACACTCACTCTTGAGTCCTCAAATGCTCTACAGTCTACACTGTTCAGTTGTCATTATTGCCCCAAGTATGTTAGCTCTCAGATAAGCGAGAATATATGAATTGAGGAAGACTTAAGAGTTAAAGATTCAATTCTTTCAATATTGCCATATTGTCTTCAATTCTAAAAATGAGAATCAATTGTTAGTTAATTTAAATGATGAATTTGAGGGTAGAGAGGGGGAAAATCTTGCATTTTGATTTCTTCTATGTATTAGAAGTTTTAGTTATCAACCTACAATTACTTAGGTTTTTATTTTTTCTGTATTTTCCTTTCTCCGTTAATTTCAGATTTATTAACTGGCAAGCATCAGCCATAAAGTCCACTGACCCAAAGGCAATAGTCACAGTTGGCATCTGGAAGATTCGGGCCTCTACAGACATGTTTGGTTTTTTTAATCATTACCATGATGAGTGTCTAATCATGGCAGGAAACAAAAGTCAGGTACCCGTTTTTATTTTTAACTGAATATAAAATATTCACAGGTTTCTACATTACAGTCTGGTCTCTCTAATCCAAATACTTCCGTTCCTGGTAATTTGTTCGGATTACAACATTTTCCATACTAGGGAATACTAAGAAATAATAAAAACAAAATCCGTTCCCAGAAAATCAATTGGATTACAGAGGGATTCGGATTGCAGAAGTCTGGATTAAAGAGACCAGACTGTACATAGGGTACCAGCCGACTTGTCACTGAATTTGATTTTTTGTAATAATATGATGGCCAAAATTAGAATCAAATTGATAACCATCATAAAAATGATTAAACAATAAACTGATATAGTAAAAAATTAATATCTATCTGTGATGGTGATTAAAAACAATTGACAGTGCAATCCTATTTTGCAAATGGTTCTTACTGGACGGCCACCTTAATTAGCTGTGATCATTGGGGTCATTTATTACAGGTGTGTTTTTTGGGGGTTTTTGAGAGGTTTTTTTAGGATTGTGTTTTAGAGAAGAGTGAAGAAATAACACTAATGCGGTTGCAATCATTTAAAGAGGCAGAATGATAAAATATAACGTGCATTGATATAACTCCATCTGGTTGAAAACCAGTTTCAACACAATCATGATTTAGTTTGATGCCTTACAAAGAGTACAATTTTGTTGAACATTCATATTTTACTGTTTAAATAGATCAAAGTTATTTAATTTGATTTTTGTGCAAATTATCATTGCGGTATAAACAAAATAAATACTATACTGGACAAAAGATGTTTATTATTGAATCAAGTCCTCAAAATTGCTCTTTCTTAAAGCACAGAACAGCTTCAGTCAGCAAAATGCTTGGTGCTCTCCTTGAATCTCTCTAATGCCCTCTTAGCACACAGAGTTCGTTCCAATGCCTTTCATTATCAATATCCAAAGCTTGACTTTATCATTATTAATATAATGATTTTGGGATTTCATTTCATTCTTCGTTTCTAAATACCTGCCTAATCATACATGGTGAAATCAATTAAATTACCCCTCCTCTAAATCAGAGAAGACTTCTTTAAGTAAGCACACCATGAGAGACAAAAAGAATCATGCCTAATTAGCCCTGCTTTGGTCAGCTCTAATTCCCTTTCTCCTGGTTGTTGCAAACAATGCAACAGGTGGAACGGTAGGCCTTACATTGATGTCTAAAAATTGTGAATCACCTTTGAATTGCACAAAGTGTTGTCTAGCTTTCAAGAGTTGTAAAGTCCATACAGTATGACATCATACCAGCAGTAAAGTGCATCTTTGCTAATTGGCAAATAAAGTTTTTTTTCTTCTCATCTCACTTCAAGTTCATGACACTAAACAAAACCCTCTTGACAATAATCAGTGACTTTTATTCAGGAAAATTTTTGTAACAGCCATTGACATTTTCCAATCCTTTCCAAAATTTCCACAATCCAGTATGATGCTTCATGATGGCGACTGTATAATATAATACACTTTGCGTTTTCTTCTCGTTATGATATATTTACTTGATAAATGTGATAATAATTTGCTTCTATTTTATTTGAATATAATATGTTAAGATTGCATAGATAGCATAATTTACTCATCATGGAAAGGCACAATTTTCAAGGCCTGTATTTGATAATTTACAAGAGATGGGTGGAAGGGACTGAGACAAGTTCACAACACTACTCCTATCACATCTTTACTCTCAAAATCCAAAATTGCCTCAGGCACCCATGGTGTAGAATGTCAAATGAGGCTTTTATCTTATTGTATCTCATAAAACATTTTGTGATAAGATAAATTCTACTTCTTATATCATTGTCATTTCCTTTAATGCATTTAGAAAGTACAATCAAAAGATCAATGTAATATTTTTGATTTCTTTAGTCTTCATTCTATTTTACAGGGCACTATTGATTTTTACCAAATTCACAGTTATGCCTTTCTGGGTCTGTTCTATGACTGGTATTCACCTTTTAAGGTAGATGAAAGTGGTCGTTGAGAACTTTTTTTACACTAAATTCTCATCTCAATTATTTCTAAATTATTTTTACCTACACAGTCATGTAATTTGATTAGTAGACTTTCCAATACATATCAATATCTATCAAATAAGTTTGAGAAGATTTTTGTGCCAATATGGCTCATAGAGCAGAGCTTATCCCTGCTCTTTTAGCATGAAATTACATCTTATCCCAGCCCTATTAGCATGAAATTACATTAGCTTATCCTAGCTCTTTTAACATGAAATTACATCCTACAATCTTATCATGAGGCCACCTTTTTCATTTTGTAGGAAGTAGGTCAGTAAACTGATTTCCATTTCTAGATTCATATTATCGGCCGTAAACTTTAAGTTGAGTGCAATATTTATGTAGTGCTTAATTAGCATATGTCCAACTTCTTAGTCGTAAGTGCAAAGTTAGATGATGCATAAAAGTTACGCAAACATTAAGGGCCTAAGAAGCCATGCGCAACTTAGAAACACAAGACCCCTGTCGTACATTCACCGTGCAAGCCTTGATAAGAAAAGAAAATCTTGTAAGACACATATAACTAGATTGATGTCAATATGAATAATTGCAGGCTCTCAAAGTGATAATTCTCAGTGATAATGAAAGTAAAGCAATAATTAACTACAGATCTAAACTAGCAATCATCCATTAGGTATTAGGTGACCTACTTTCTGTCCTCTTTATTGAGATAGCTATTCATTACAATTCACATTCACGGTAAACTTTACTTTCTGACTTCCTTGTTGAGAAATGGCAGTATGTTAATTTTAACATTCACTGGTTTGGTTGGAATAACCTATTTTGTGCATGCTTGATAGACTGTTATAGTAAAAAATAACCAATGTAGCTTTTAAGATTACAGAAAAAATATAAGCTCCTGTACGTGTCTTAATAAGTCTGGACGAATGCGTAAATTTATCATAAACTAAGATTATGGCCATTCATCTTTTTCTACATATGGAGAGACATCAAGGACCCATCTGCAGATATTGTGTTGCTAAGGAAAATATTTTAAACTTGATAAATAAATTTCATTATTCCTACTGCCATGAACAAACATTCTTTTTTCTACTGTTTTTGTTTCATCGCAGCATTCTGCTAAAGACTACAATCTCTCCAAGCCGCTGGTGGTTGGGGAATTTGAACAGCAAACCATTCCAATCAGAGACATGTTCCAACATGTCTACAACCACAATTATTCTGGAGCCTGGAGTTGGGATCTGGTAAAGCAGGGAACCAATCAGAGACAAGGAATTTCTTACATTAGGAACCTGACAAGCAACGGTGTCATTCCTATCCATGTTTAACTCTTAACTCACTGGGGTCTACCTTGCTGAGCCACTTCCATTCACCTCAGACTGACGATTATTACCAAATTTCAATGCCCATTCATAGAATAAGTCTACTTTCTATGACATTCAATTTTACACATAAAACTAAGTTGGTCGCAGTACAAAACAACACTAGAAATATATTTTAGATGGAAGATGTTTTCTTTTCTTTTTGACACAACTAAATTACCACAAAAACGCAAAAAGGAAAAATAATTGCTTTGTAAGAGGAAGCATAATAGATCTAGATCTATCAGCTCAATTGATGTTGTGTGTGAAATGAATCTCAATTTAGTTGTAAATAGATGTAAACTTGATCCATTTCATCATCTTCTAATAAATAATAAGTTTGTTTAACATCTGAATCATCAATCATTGAATGTTCGATCATTTCATCAGATTAAAACCAGATTTTTTTCATCTCGATCTAATATTGTTGAGTTTTAGTTTTATAAGTCTAAAAATAGCTTGGCTTCGCGGAAATCGAAAGTAAGCAGGGGCAAATCATATCTTTGGTCTAGAAGAGTTTTCACTTAAAAAATTGGTAAAGTTAGGTGAGGTTTGACCAAATATTTTAGCAATATTGCCATGACGTGATATACCGACGGTAGACTGCAGACAGTGCGCCGCTCATGACGTGATATGCCGACAGTAGACTCCAGTGAGTTAAAAGTAAATATGGAAGCCAATTTGAGCAATTTTTTAAAGAAATTACAAAACCTCCTAACCATATCTTGCGTAAATTATCGACAGTTGATTATGTTCACCCTTCGACTTGAGTTGTAACATAAATGTTTCAGAAAGTATAAACATTATTTTAGCCCTTTAATAGGCAACTTATGGAAGAAAAAAGACTGCGCCTAGGCCAGAGAGATGAGATGCTAGATTTTGCGGGGTTTTGAAATGAAAAATAGTTCATATAATCAACTAACGGTTGAATAGAAGCTCGATTACCTTCAGTATCAATACACATAAACTGCTTTTCATTTCCTATAGCAATTGATGTCAAAAAGGCCATTCAAACTAAGCAAAAATATTCTGTCAGTCTCAGCCACGATATGGATGCCAATTATCCCTCCCACTGCAGCACAGTTCGTCATTTAGGAACCATGTCCCTCATCAGATACGAATGTCTTTCATTCGGCTTCATAACATTTGCTGCACAAAAAATTGATTATCTTTTTTTCTGTGGGTATGTTTAGCTTGAATATAATTAGCTTTCAGAGCTTTTGTTGTTTGATTTACCTTACACTTGACACTGTCCCTCGTATAAGAATGGAGATATTGATTTCCGTTTTCAAAAAATTGGTATTTTTTCCAAAATCATAAATTTGGTTGATAAACTCTTTCAAGAGATGAATAATTGATCACAGATCATTATTTACTACCAGGGCTTTTGACATCTTTTTCTTTAAAAAGATGAACATTTATTCAATTTTCTTTTTTCATTGCAGACTGACACTGCTGAAGAATCAGCGGACCCTTACAAGAATTGTGAGCACAATCTCCTTTACCACATCTCTAACATTCACTCTGAGATGGAGTCCCAGCTGGAGGAAGTAGAGCAGAGTATTGTTGGTACGTGACACTAAACTAGTGTTTGAGTTTGATTTTTGAATGGATTGTAAAAGCCTTAATATTGAAAGAGTTATGTTATTTAAATAAAAATGCTGTATAACATGTGTACTTCTATAAATACAATATAAGACCAATGAATTTTACTACACTATACTAAAATGCAATAGCTGCCTAGGAGTACTTGCAGACTAAATTCCTATTGATAACCCCTTTCCTTTGGGTCATCAATGAGTGATTCAGGTTAGGGATGTTTAAGCCAGAAATCAAATACTTTTGCCACAGACCTGAGATCACTCTATATATTTTGCCACGGGCATCTGTATCTTACCTGATACCTCCGGCTTTTGCAAATTTCTTTAAAAAATGAAGTGCTTATTGTTAATCATCATTATTGTGTTCAGTTTTAAAAGCCAGCTCGTCTCTTGTTTTCTAGTGTATCTCATTGACTCTCAATGGTAAAAACATTTGCAAGTCACTCCGATGTTGCTCTGATAGAGTTTCAAATGTTGATATGCATTGGCAATGTTTATCTGGTTGTTAGTGGATATATTGAGGGCAAAAGAGCACGAGGGAGACAGCGCCTAACGTTTTTGACGGGTTTAAGACAAAATACAAGCACAATCACCACCAACACGGCATATACAAGGATGGCGGATAACAGAGCTATGTGGAGAAGATCGATAGGCAACGTGCAGACATGCACTCGCCACTCATGATGATGATGTGTCGTATCTATAATAAGCTTGGGAAACCAGTAATCTAATTGGTTAACACAATTCAAGCATGAGAAAACTCATTCTCCAACAATGGTAGGAAGACTTTGTGGGATGGAATCCATTATATGCAAGGTTTTTCCTAATGACCACAAGTTTATTAGCGACGTTACCTCACTCAACACAGGTATAAAGGGGTTCCTGCACTCTGTCCTGTTCATCTCACTCATCACAGGTATAAAGGGGTCCCTGCACTCTATCCTGTTTATCTCACTCAACACATGTATAAAGGGGTTCCTGCACTGTGTCCTGTTTACCTCACTCAACACAGGTATAAAGGGATTCCTGCCAAAAGTTGGAGGTTGATTTTACATCACATTTTCCACTTCGTTCCAATGAATCAAGGATAAGCTCCAGTTCTATGGGTCTTGAAGGTTCAGGAGGAAATTTATTAGCACTACTTTTATTCATGTTAGGTGGGGTTGAGTTGAAACATTGAAGGAAATTTGAAATTTGTTTTATCATTCAACCCTGTTGTACCTCACTCTCACTATTCAATGTTTTCTATTGTTTTAGATTTGGAGAAGTCCAACCTCAGTGATCCAACCATTCAGCTTTGCGATGATAACGTTCTTAATGATATTCCTGCTCTGAGAAAGTCTCTCCGCAAGCTGCTTCATAATTTGTCCAAAATTCAGCAATTGTCATCACTTTGCTGAAGAACTGCATTAAGTAAATCTTGAAATTCAACACAGCAGACCTTTGAATGAAAGTTGATTTTTCCATTCTACATGTATTTTATCACAGACTAGCTTCATAAACTTGAAATAATAAGATATAAGGATTGATGAATAGATCTGTAGTTTTTGTTGTCGGTTGTTTTTCTTTTGAATTATAAGAGAGTCTAATTAATAGAATTAGTAGGCTTTAATCCTTCTGATTCTTTGAAGGATTTTATATTTATTAATTATCACATTTTCAATTATCACGTTTAGGAAAGGAGATACTTTTATATGAATTCTTATCTTTTTATTTCATCTTAAGGAGTTTAAGTCAAGATGCTTAGGGACAGTAGGTAGAGACCAGTCTTCTCTCTAAGTATATCATTGCCTTTATCAATCCTCAACCACATTTCTTAACCCTATGATTATAATACATGAAGAGAGCCAAACAATTTATTTATACATTTTTCTGATGTCTTGGGCACTGTGTTTTACCATTATGAAGCAAACTTACAACAAAGACATAAAATTATGCTTTTATGGGTATGTTGCCGTATGGCAGCATAACGTGAAAGTGGATGGATTGGATGAAACTGTCTATAACAAACTTTGATCATAAACATATTCAACTAAAATTGTTGCATACATTTGAATAAAAGTTTATTTCACTTGAGGAAATTTGTAAATGAATCATATCGTTATTATAATGAAAAAAATACATTACATTTTGGGTAAATTGAAAATAATGAAATTGCTTAAGCTTTGAGTCAAAGTTAAAAGTAAAGCATGTAATGTAAATATAAAGATTAATAGTGTATTTATGTGTTAGTGATTAATTTAATAAGAATATATAAATAAATCAGGGATGCCACTTTTTAATAAAAATAACTGAACATTTTTTAAAGCCAAAATCAGTGTATGAAATAAGACATGAAATGAATGAACGACCAACAAAAACAAATAAAAAAGGAGAAAAAGAAAGCAATAACTTCAGACGAAAAAAATTCATGAAACATCACAACTGACAATTCAAGACAAATATTTTTACCTTAACTCATTTCGCATATATTATAAAAATAAAACCCAGTTATTGTGCAATTAATTTTGGACCCACTGACAAAATCATATACACCGATTATTTTTGTGTTTATGTAGGCAATAAAACATAAGAAGAACAACTTATTTGGTTTTTATCAAATAAAAGGTAATTGAATGTTGGTTTCTTGATTATCCAATAAAATAGAAGATATTTGGGCATTGACAGGAGAGGATGTGTGTTTGAAGCATAAGACGTCTTGAATGCCCTGCCATTTCAAGACCAACAGAGAACTTTACAAGAAACTCTCAAAACAATCAAAATCTCTGCAAAAACTTTCATCAAAGCTTGCCTTTATTATCTCATCTTTCGTATTAAACTATGAAGGTTTGGGCTCATGGCATTGGATGGCGGAACTGTCCAGATATGCCTACTGGTCTGAGCTACTGGATGTTGCCACATCCAATCATTATCAATCTGCTGTGATATGTAATTATTTTGTTCCTTCTTCTTTTATGCATGTAGGCCTAAATGTTTCCTATCACACATCTCTATAAGAATTATAATAAATGATGATCATAATTTATTTATCAAGCATTCACATCCACCGAAATGTTCTATGGCAATGGCTTTACATGGGACAGTATTGATATTCTAAAAATTCTCACATCACAGTTTATATTTCACATACCGGTACATACAAGTATAGCATTGCAAAAATTCATATTAAAAAACTCAATACATTGATTAAATCTGTCATGTTACCAAATAATTGATTACCTCACATGACAATGTATGTAAAGAGATAATTATCTCAGAACATTTAAAAATGATAAGGGTATACTTTCAAAGTTATGTGACACGTGCCCTATGAATGGTCTTCCTAGGTATCTCGGTTGTTATATTTGATGTATGGGCCAGTGGCCTCACTCAAATATCTCAATAACTTCAATCATTCATTCATTTATTCATCATAACCTAAGTTATTTAGGATAAATTAATCTCAAGTCTACACTGTAGTAGAGGCTAGAGCAAAACTTATCTGTAAGTATTTATATAGAGACATAGAGTGAAATTACATGTAATTATAATCAGGAAGTTGAAGCGTACTCAGAGATAAGACTGGTTTCTGCCTACAGGCTCTACAGGTAGACTCCAATGACATGTAACGCAAATGATGTTGATGTTCGAGATATTATTTTAATCCATACCACGAAGAAGATCAGACAATCTGACAACATGAATAATTAAAGCTTTTTATCATTCTCTGAGAATGTACTCAATGTCATATTATGCCTTTGGTTTCATTTATTACCTCAAACTTTTATTTAGGTTCTGGAGAGGGGTTTTTATTTTTGTTTATTTTCATTTTTTTTTGAGGGGGAGTGGGGTGGGTTTTTTAAGGGGAGTGTGTTGACTGGGGGGGTTAATAATCGTTTTGTAACTGCCTGGATTATGTTCTGCCCTTGTTGAAATATATGTTCCCCATTCGGAATAAACTCACTCATGTTGATAAACACTTCAAAACAAACATTTTTTTTTTCTCGTTATTTTTGATGTTGTTTTTTAGTGATTGGGAGTTTGTGTATGTAGAGGACATGAATATGCTACTGCTTGATTAATTTCATTTGATTTAATTTTGCAGAAAAAAAAAATTATGGTTTGAGAGAAAAATTATAAAATACTACACAAAAGCTAAACTGTGTTTTGTTTAATTGTTTTTTTGTTTTTTTTAATCTAATGTAAGCATTAAGAATGAAAATCTCTCATTATAAAACAATATAATAATAAAATCAGTAACAAATAGAAAAAAATCATAAAACAAATGAAACAAACAAACAAATTATAATTAAATGACAAGGAATTCCAATTCAACACATGTAAAAACCATTTTGATCAACTATTTTTTACATATGGTTCAGGGAGAGATTCGAACCCCAATGCGTATCAGCCCATTGTCCCATACTCGAAGGTATCTAAATTCTGGGTACACAAAATTGAAGACAAACAACTTCGAAATTAAATTTTAAGTTTCATTTGGAGCAAATGAAACTCTCAGGTGGGGTGTAGCTTCATCGTTTTGTATTTTTTTCTTCTTTCTATGAAAACACCAGGCTGGTAATATTTTGAATTATTTGTAGAATTATTTGTCCTTTGTTATTCCTAAAAATAGAGAATTTCAGTAATTTTATCGTGAGAATGATAGTGACGAGATCATTAAAAAAACCCAACTCTTTTTATTTTATTAAATAAATTGATAAATTTATTTATTTGCAATGAATACTATGATGGTACTTATCAAATTACTATTATGATGGTACTTATTAAATTACTTTCTTCAATTGAAATTTATGTTAAAGCATTTTCTTAGTGACTGACCTTGTATTCCATGCCAAGGTCACTTTCAAGAAAGATCTCAATTTTTTTTTACATTTTCAACTAAGTCGATGACATGACATTCACACCAATAGCCCATTCGTTTGTATCTTCACTCACACACTGGTTTCTATTGTCAAAATCTTGTGTTTTATCACCACTTTATAAATATATTTCCATGCATGCATCCAGGATTTGATATTCTCAATGCACTCCACACATAAGATAAGATAAAACTTTATTATATATTGTCCAAGAGGAATTTTTGTGTTCACAATTGATTGATGGCATATTGATAAACTTTTAACACCAGCGATAAAGCATGAAACATAAAATATTTTCCTTCTAATATCAAACACAGCTTGCACATACACATACATCCGATATCACACTCAAGTTCTAAGTCATACGAGTATTTAGTAGGTCATGGCTGTCAACATCTATATTATATAATCTATCTATCTATATATATAAATCCCACTTCTTGTGTGTGTGTGTGTTGCCGCTAATCTTCTAAACCGCTTCACACACGGTGTTCATATATTTCCATGATCAATTGGAA
>JASKDV010189792.1:0-11682 GCA_032466395.1 Aegires albopunctatus
TTTTTATTTAAATGATGTATTTAGCAACTGGGCTTCGCCCAAAAGGTCTATTATAATTAAAGAATGGGTTCCTCTTCAATAGAAACGTATGCTGAATCAGCTAATATTTTTTTTATTTAAATGATGTATTTAGCAACTGGGCTTCGCCCAAAAGGTCTATTATAATTAAAGAATGGGTTCCTCTTCCATAGAAACGTATGCTAAATCAGCCATGCTAGAAGCGTCATGTCACTGTCACTGAATCACGTAACTTTTGACGAAAGCCACGTCTCGCGATTCCATCCTCCATTAATACTCTTTAATCTGTGATAGTACCCAAGTACCCGAAGCGTCGTTATTAATTTGAACTATCTGTTGGTTGGGTTAGTTTAACTTGATCTATATATCTTGTTTTGATTTAGATTTACTGTTTTATTCCTATTAGTTTTCTGTGCTTTTGGTGATTAATTTACGCTGTCCTTCACTTCATGCGGCATTTTTAGAAACAGATTTCTGTTTAAATCGACCCCATTGCCACCTTCATGTCGTCTTGAAAAAGACTTGGTCAAACGCCAGTTTGTATTTGCTCGAAATCCGAATGTAGAAGAAAAAATTGAGAGATGAGTTGATGACGTCAAACACAAATTTGAAAAAATAAAGAATAAGAAAAATGTTTTTATTCGCACCAGTCACAGAAAACCCTGGCACGAAAGCGGAAGCAATTCCAGGAAGTTGGCTCATTGATAGACATACGAGAAACAATCCTGTAACCATGACAACCATTTTTAATACTTCCACGTCTTTCTTTCCTTGTCCGGTTTTTTCTTTGTCAGATGGTTTGTCGTCTGAGTTATCATTCACTGCGGGCGCTTTCACACTTCTTATTTTGTGAGTTGAATTTTCGCGCCATTTTTTCATTTGGTTCAGTTTATACAGCATTAGGGCCGTAGCAATAGCCACGATAAAAACTGCCACTGTGGACATGATCGTATTAAAAATGAGACTCATGTAGTTTCTGATCACCTTGGCCATGGCTGTTTCTGTATATAAAGCAACGGTGGCGTTGAAATCACTATGGTGACCATATCTTATCCCAGTATTCACGTACATGGCGAAATATATACAAAAGCTGGAAAAGTATAAAAATATCATTGAACACATCGTAAATTTCGGTCGGATCAGTCTTCTGATCTTGAAAGGCATCAGGACGCATAGACTTCGCTCCACGGCAATATAGACAGTTATCCAACAAGTCAGGCGTGACATCGCAATGTGTGGAATTGTAAAAAGCAAATGGAACCATGAAGAACAACTGAAAACGATCGGACCATTGGAAGTGTATTTTAATAGATCGCATATAGGACTAGGGATAAGTAAAATGCAACCCAAAAAGTCCGCAATGGCCAGAGAAAAAAGTCCAATCGTGCTACTGTCAGACGACAATCCTTGTTGAATGAAGACCCGGATGTTGATGGCGTTTGTGACAACCCCGAGAGTACCAAAGACAAAAATGAGACTGTTTTGAACGCTATCAACAACTTTTCTCACATCATCTGTGACGATGGGGTTTGATGCAGGGAAAAGTGGGGCTAAAGTAACTTGCACTTCTCCCGTTAAGTTGATAGAAATGTTCATGTTTATCTTGTTTTCGTTCATTCTCACCTACTGTTTGAAAAATCATAGCATTGCACCAATAGCCTATTTACATTGTATACAACAGATTGTAGGCTTGAGATGTTGAAAGACAATGAGAAGTGACGTTATTAGCTGCATTCTTTAATAGATTTCAACCACTCACTAGAATCAAATTACATGTGCTCATTTCATCGATCAGTAAATGACAACTTTTATGACAGCGCAGACCATTTTCTTGACATTAGCTAATGGTCGGAGATGAGTTAAACAGTGTCTTGCTCAAAATTATGTTGTTACATATTATTATATAACGAACTCTAATTCATTTCAAATGCAGTCAAGTGAATCCTTCATAAAAAGCGCAGGTAGGAATAATAGAGACAAGTTTAGAATACACGTCCGTTAACGATGACAAAGGAGAAAGATAAATTGAGCCTGAGTGACAATCATATTTATATTGGTGTTATTAATTGGATGTTGGATCGTCAAAAGAAATTGCGTCATGCGTTTCTGGCTGTCTATAATAATAGAGGCTGTCTTCAAACCGGGTTATCTTTTTTTGTTTTGTTTTGTTATTCATTTAGCAGTCAATGATTGAGGCTATTTATTAATAACAGAGACAGGGATTTCAGAGCCTAAAAAGAAATCTACTCATGCGATTAAAGCTGTCTAAATGGTGGATGATTTTGCAGAGGGAAAACTGTGAAACATGAAACGTAATTATGGTGTGGACAGAATATGCAGCGATACAAATCGGTTGGAGTAATGTTAACACTACAGTGCATAGATCTACTGATAAGCAAACTATTATTTAACGGCCGATCTTATCTTAGTTTCGATTACCTATAACTGATTCGTATATCTTTTATATCAATATTATCTGGAGCACAGCTATTTATAAGCTTTGAGTTGCAACAACACTACTATTTACTTGTCTAGACGACCTTGGCTTTATTGAGAAAGCAATTGAGAAAGCAATTCATTACGTTAGCTATAATAGATATGATATTACACTATATTGATAGATTTAATCGCGTATGCCCTAAATCTTTTAAAAGCACAATTGCATTGCATAAAACAATAAGATAAGATAAGCAGAAAGAAATGTTCGTGTCGAACATGCAACGTCATACCTTGGATGTGTTGTTGCAATAGACCCGCATATATTGCATTTTCAATTTGCATCTAAATTTAAAAGGTAATAATAATATAGGCAACATGCGGAGGAGTCTAAAAGGCATAATGGGGGCCAATGAACAGAATTGTATTGAAATAGTTTTTAGTTTCATTAGTTGCAGACGACAGCTTACTTCGTGTACTTACTCTGTCGTTTGAACCCAAAACGCAGAATTTTATTGAGTATAAAGAGAACTATTCTGCGCATTGGATTCAAACTGCAGTACTTCTGCATACCACAAGTTGATCCCCAAATGAAATTTATTATTTCGACAACGAAATTCCTTTTGTCTTGGTATCATCGCTGCAGCAATGGTGTCCCGCGTTCGAGTCTTGCTTTGGTTATTTCCCTGGGCAAGATAAATAATATTTATTTTTTTTAATTGATTTTTAACTTTTTATTGTGAAATTTCTCATATTTCTATGACGAGCATTAATCATTCATCAGAAATAGTTATAGACAACAGAGATAAATGAAAACAAATAGTTGACAATGTACTAAAGAGTACAGGGAATTGGTGATGATGATGGTGATGGTGAGGATGATGATGATGATGATGATGGGGATGATTGTATTTATGAAAATTGTTATCATTTGAACATAATGCCTATAAACAATACATCGTCACAATCACAATCTCCATAGTAATCCCTTTCATCCCTACCTTTGACCTGCTGAAGTAACCTTTATAGGTCACGGGCTTATTTACAGAATAATCGAAACTTTTTTTCTTGTTTTTTTTTCTTCATATTTTTATTGGGTTTTCAAGATTTAACAACAATGAAAATGATATTATAGAAACATTACGTATAAGAATATATTTACCATTTGATGATGAAGATGATAATGATGATGATAAAGATGGGGGTGAAGATGGTGATGATGATGGTAACAATGATGACAGTGATTAATGGTCAATGATAATGATGGTGAATATTATAATGGGGAGTAACTTATTGCATATCACATTTATAATACATTTATAATTATTTATAACAATTGTAATGTTGATAGCAGCAGCATCAATGCCATTATGTGAGTGACAATGCAGGTAGAGAGTAACAATATTCATCATAGTTGTGGTGACATCTATGGTATTACCACCGCCACTACCACCCAACAATAGTAATAACACCGGTAATAGTAACAACGATCATAATACATTAACGTCAGCGATAGTAGGAATGACATTGATGTGTTAAGTCAGTCTTAAAGCTCTTCCAATCGTTCCAATCGTTGACCTTTCAAAGACGAAAGAAGAGAAAAAAGGGCAATCTTGGAAGAGAGCGTAAGTTTTAGTTTTACCATCAAACATCTATCTTCATGGCAATAACTGAATAAGTAATTAGTTTTTTTTTTATTTATTTTTTTTAATCGTGGCAGTAAAGGTGGTAGTAATGGAAGCAGCAGTGCTAATACGATAGAAACCACAATAATAAAAACAATAATGATGAAGATGGTGATGATGATAATAATGGAGATATTTTGTGTTACATAATGTAACATAAATTAACAACAACAGTATCTGCAATAATGGTTGTAATAATATATACCCGTATATATATTTATGACAGTAGTGATAAAGAAAAGGCAATGCGTTGTGATGATGTATATTTTGATGTTGCTACCAGGATACCATCAATATAAAACTCATAATCAAAATGTAAGTATTCAACAGAAGCTTAAGTAAGCAATGATGATGGCTGTAGCAAATTCTATATAATATAATAAAGAAGATGGTGATGATGGTGGTGATAATGATGGCTACGACCATGCGCTGTCAATCATTTTTATTTTCTCTTATCGTTGGTTATCATCTACGTTGGCGTTTCTCCTTAGGGTTGGAAGATGACAAACATAATATACTAAGGAGAAACAAAGGTTTTAACAAAGTAAAAGGCAGAGGGAATCTTTGGATGTTGTGATCTTTGAAAATTATGATAGCTTTACTTTTACATGCAGTTTGAGCTTTTAATTCGGAGGAAACAGGATGATGAGATAGTAGGTTGTTGTTACATTTAAATAATAAAGAACTCAATGATCCTGAGCACGTTTATAATAAATCAAAGTGGGTTAATACAATTTCTCTGTGCTGTGGTGTTTTCTACAGCACTCAGGTAATTGACGACAACCAAAGATATCGACAGCAGTAGTGTAAAATGAAAATGGTGATGACAGTATAAATCATGATGATAATGAAGATGGGCACAATAAAAAATCATAATACAATTAATTATCATCATGTTCTACATATTACTGTGATCATAATGCGTATACCTCGAACGTTTCACACAGTAGAATCAAACAGTATTACTATTACATAAGGTGCCCACTTAATGTGAAAGTTGTCCAAGGCCTGCAGACCCACACTCATTTCCCTTTCGTATCTTTGAAACAGTACAGCTTTAAAATGAATTAGTTTCGGAGTAATGCTTTTAACCTTACATCAATACATAAATTGTTTTGCCAAAAGAATAATATTAATTCAGATATTGTATCTGTTTTTGTCAAGTCGGATTTACCAAGAATAACCAAATTTAGATCAAAGCGAAATTTTTTGCGTGGATACAACGATTATTAATATAAATTTGTAGTGAAACCCAGAATTCTCGCACAATCTCACATTCCCATAATAAATTATGTTTAATAGTCTCGTTCTCTTATTTACAGAATTCACATAATTTACTTTGATTATAGTTGTATTTTGTCACAGATTCGTTTGTAGTGAGAATGTTATGTAATATTTCAAATTGAAGCAAAAGCAATTTTGTATCATTTATGGCAATTTTAGCATGGTAAAATTAGGTCAGCCAATTGTTTTGATTTAAACATGTACATGTGTTAGTTTGCCATTTTACAACTTCCTTAGGAATCGCAATATGATGTGTCAATATTTTGTAATAAGGGCTTGATCTTTTTGTTGATTTTTGGATAAGATAGTATGGGTATTGTTGCGATGGATATTTCTCACCTTCCAAACTGAGATTCGGTTTTGTTTCAAAAGATTTGATAGTCTCTAAAGTTGAAAAATAAGTAAGATAATTGATATTCATGTTGTATTTGACCTGAAATTCCTCATAAGAAAGGAAAGTTCCATTAAATTGGTGCTTTAGTTGGAATATGATAATTTTCTCATTATCATAGAACATTAAACATGAAACTCTAAGAGTTAAACTTGGATTTAGAGTCATTTCTAACAGCACTTTAAAATGACTTTAACGAATTTAATGCATCATTCACAAAGGGATTTTGTATCTCTTGATATAAGATTGAAATGTAATGAGGACCAAATTGGGACAATAAGCTAAATTTAGGATACATTTTAAAGAGGAGATTTCTCCGCTATTTAATCGACTAAACCATGATTTTAAAAGCAGTAATGAATTTCTCTATGTCTACCATACCAAGTCTTCGCCGGCTGTATGGTTGTTTTAAAGAAATGCGTTTGTTTTGGTCAGGTTTGTCTTTCCATATGAAATATTTTTTCTAGGCTGTTTATTAATTCATTTCTGGGGTTGGGGAGAGATATTAGCATATATGTACAATGTTGACTAAAACAAGTGATTTTAATTATTGTGATTTTACCAATCGGCGTTAAGTCTCGATAGGACCATTGTTCGATATCTCTTCTTATTTCACCTAATTTTGGGGTAATATTCTTGTCTGTTAAGATCAACAGTAAAATATAAACCCAGGAGGGAAAGGGTTTCTGGATTCCACTCAAATTTACATGGCGCATATAAATAAGATTTGGGAGTCTTCGACGTCCGAACCATATGATTTTAGTTTTATTTAAATTCATTTTGAGTCTCGACATCCTTCCAAATCTTACAATAGTTTGTATTCATTTTTCAAAAGAGTCCTTCGATCCATACTAAAACAAAGAAGTTTCACCAGCAAATTAACTGATCTTATTTTCAACATCATTTAGTATATAACCTTTAATTAATATCAGTATCATTTCGTATCATGTATGCCAGGATTTCGCTACACAACAAAAATAGGTATGGTGAAACAGGACCGCCTTGTCTACATCACTTCTCAATAGGGAACCATGATGACACATTTCCATTTACTTGCATTCTACTTTATATGTCATTAGTGAATGTTTTTGACCCAGTGGATTAATGATTGTCCAAAATTGAAAAATATGAGTTTTATTTTTATACAAAAACGATCACAAAAATGAATCAAAAGCTTTTTCAAAATCAATGAGAATTAGAAGCCCCCTTTTGGTCTTTATTTTCGCGTAGTTTAGAACATCGTATGTTAGTCGAATATTGCCTCCTGTGAATTCGTTTGACACATAAATCCACATTGGTCTGGGTTTATAATTGAGATGATATTTATTTAATTTCTTTTTGCAATAGGCGAAGCTGCAATTTTGTAAGTAATGTAAGACACGTCAATCATTAATCAGTGATATGGGTCTCACATTTTTTAGAAAGTTATAATACAATCTCTTTATGTCGTGCCATCATGAAAGCCAAAGCTTTCAGAGTTGACAAAAAAATCTCCAATGTCTGTCCAAAAGAATTTGTAGTATTCTACTGTAAATCCATCGTTTCCAGGGCTTTTATTATTTTTCATAGCTTTACTTTAAGAGCATTTGTTGCTTTCGTGAGTGTTAAAGGACCCTCCATAGAATTGGATTGCTCATCTGACAGTTTTGCTTTATTATCTTTAAGATCCCTGGGCAAGATAATTTACCTCTATTGCCAATTTGAAGCGATCCACTACGGCTGATGCTTGTGTCATTCTGGAATTTTTATTTTCATGTTTATTTGGGTTTTTTCTTTCTGAATAGACTCAAAAACAAAGATTAAGAAACTAAAAAGCTAAATCCTATTTGGAATGAATTAAAGGATTAATAAAAAGGTGACGTAATTTTGGTGTGTTATATTTTTCCTTGATCGCAACCAGAATAGCCTTTTTTCCAATTACATGTACCGTACCAAGTTCAAGGGTTTTTGTGTTGTGCGTAATTTGCACATAAGAGCTCTGAGTTCATCGTCCACTTAAGCCATTCTTAATATAAGATTAGATGGGAAACATAAGGCATAACTTGTTGGAATAAAGTGGAAAAAAAAATAGTCGTAGTTCCAATCCATCAAGTAATTCATCAATTTTCATTCACATCACTTCATATCATTTTTGTCAATTCCACCAAGGGTCAATGACAAGGGGATCGGATAGCTCAGTAGGTCACGATGGCGTTGACCTACAAGTACAAGTTACAAGGCCAAAACGGTCGTGAGTTCGCACTCGACACGTCGAGTTCAAATCCCGGTCGGTGCAAGCTTATGTATATTGAAATCAGATTTTTTTCTTTTTCGAATTTCTTAGGTCCCCTCATCCTGTAGTAGGCAGGATGTAAGTGCTTAGTCCTATCGGAGACGGACGATAAACTCGGAGGTTCCATGTGCCTTGGCGCATATAAAAGAACCCTCAGTGGTTGAAAATCGATAAGAACAGGTTTTTCCGGCCGCCACCCTGGCAAAATTCAATTCCTACCATGGTATAATTTATTTAGAGAAACACCCCTACAAACTTCTCCTTCTGTCTCAGACGTATTGACGTTGTCTTTCCTCTGAGTAATCAGGAAAAGTGAAGATCTGAGGGGAAGGAAGTGTGCCTGGGCAACCACACTTCCTAACAATACATTGCCCAGGCGTAGCACCACATGCTGCATCTGGCCAATAGAAGTCTGTCAATGCCAAAGTTATGTCAATATGGTTTGCTATACCATTGGAACAATTGGCTTCTTCATGATCCTTTAACATTTTTGTTAGCTTATGCAAACTAGTGAATTTCTTAGATGTATTGCACATATGAGAACCTTTGTCTAAATGTCTAGTGTAACAATTTTCATATTTGATGCATTCATAACTATAAGCTACATATATTATGAAAGGAAGGTATTCCACTTTCCATGCATTACTTGGGTGTTGAGCGTATTGATCAACAAATTTCTCTACAATCATCACTATTTTATGGAGTCACATCGAAGAAGGTTAGCTTCATTCAGAACGACCCTTTATTTAATAGGATTACTAACAAAATTGAAGACAACCATGTTGCCGATTTCAAATGAAAGGCAGTAATTACAATGGCGATTGGCCTGCAGTTACGGACTATCATCTGGAAACGGCAGCATACCCACCTTCAGTAACTTTTGCCTCCGCTCTCCAAATTTAGTTTAAATACATGTAGTTTAATTAAAGTACCTGATCTGCCAGGGTCAATGAAGTACAGGCCTTTATAAAGTTTGGTATACTACTTTAAATTAGCAATTAACAGACAGCCTAAATGAGAGCGCATCATCCTTTGCCATGGAAATAAGCACTGAAAAATTGAAAGTAATGGTCAATTCAAACAGAGAATGCCAGGCCAACATCTCATTTGAATGGTCATACTTTGGAAGTAGTGGAAATTTTCAAACTACCTCGGTGCTATTATTACAAACAATGGCTCATCCACGCCTGAAATAAAAGCAAGAATAGCAATACTAACAACAGCTATGTCAAGACTTCATAAAATATGGAAAAGTAAGATCAACATTCTTGTCAATATTAATTTACACAAATCCCTTGTATCTATTCTTTTATATAGATGCGAGTCATGGACAATGATGACAGAGACTGAAAAAAGAATCTGAACCTTCGAAACGAAAAGCTTCAGGAAGATCCTTGGTATATCTTATTAAGGATCGCATTACAAATGACCACATTAAGGAAGAAACCGTTGCCCTTGCTGGACTACAAGAACCCCTGCTTGTCACCATAAAAAGAAGAAAATTATCATGGTTTGGGCACATCACTCGGCAGAACAACAGCCTTTGCAAGACCATCATGCAAGGCACAGTTGGTGGTAAAAGAAAAGAAAGGTCGCTAAATAAAAAGCTGGTCTGACAACATCTGAGAATAAACTTTGATGTCTCAAGATAACCTGATGTCATCAGCTCGCGACAGAACAGCATGGAGAAAGATGTCAGCTTCCTCTGCCCTCAGATCCCTTCCCCCCCCCCCCCACGCCGCAGGTCACGGGATGAGTGAGTGAGTGATACTACATAACATATCAGATTGTGTCTGTGAGACAGCTTCATATTTTGTGAAGTGGATGTTCTTTCTGTAGTCTTATCCTCTGGTCATTCAATTACAAGTATGTGTTCCAGTACTGTGATAAGGAAAATAACATTAACAGAACACCTACAGTCTTGCTTTTCTATATACTTTTGTTTATTTTTAACATGAAAAGTTAATTAAAAAATAAAATAGATATCACATGCAGATCTATCACAAGCAGATCTTGATCTAGCTGTAGGACTTAGTTGGAATAAATAATTTTAAGAAAATTGACATTTGCAATGATGAGATGTACAGAGAAATGAAAATTATATACAAAAGGAAAAGGCCAGCACAGATATACAAAACATGTATTAAAAAATATATATTATAATAATAAAAGTCACAAATGATTTTTACATTTCATGTCAAAATATAATATTAATTAGGAATAATAAAGATTCTTGGGAGAGCTTTGTAAAAAATATGAGCAAAGATCAATAGATCCTAAAAAGATTATATTAAAATATATATCAAGGCCTTAAGTCTATTGTAAAGATTTCTACAATTACATTGTAAACTTACTTGCATATATTTATTTGTTTAAAGACAAATGTATGGGAGCACAGGAAAACCCTTTACATAAACCAAATAATAAAAAATGTACACAATGATTGATCCTGAATTTCTCTTTTCTGAACATTTTGCATTTAATTTGAGATTAATATCTCCGCTGGTTCAAAAATTATGGGCGTTTTAGTGTGACTAGGTAGTAAATTTCAGTTTTGGGAAAATTGAGTTATAAATTGGAAGACAAGAAAACAAGGAGATAGATTGTCTTACAAAAATGCAAAATTAAACCTTTTTAAAGGTTGTTATTGTGATAAATGAACTAACAAGATCAAGATTGATAATTGGACTATCGGATTCTGTTGAAAACAAAATTTCCTTTGAAATGTCACATTTTGACTTTGAAAGGGCCTAGCATGAAATTACCTTTTGCAAGATATAATGGGTTCTCCTGTGCACCCAGACAAATAGTAAATCTTTATTTTCCCCTTTACGTGAAAGTGAAAACAAAGAAAGATGAAGTCAATGCTTACTATAATTTCAGGTGTCAGCGATGTTCAAACTGTGGGATGCAGCATGACACCGTGAATCAAGATCTCTTCTGCGCCGATAAGAGAAAGGGCCTTCAAATTAAGTAACCAGTCATTTTCTAGCATTGAATTTATAAATCTGATTTGCTGTCACATTTAAAAGAGGATGTGGAAACCATGCTGCAGTGTAGAAGAAAAGTTTGGGAAATACTGACAAAGGCTGTCATTCCCTAAGAAAATAGTCATGTACATAAAATAGTACAAGAATAGTTTTTGGCATTGTGCATTAAATAGATCTAGCCAACCCTGTGTTCAATGTGTCAACTTTATTTTGATAACAACGTTCCATTCTTCAAGGTCTACATCTTTTCTAGAATAGAATTCCCATTCATTTATCAAAAGTTTTGAAAAATAAAAACAACAACAAAGCATGGAAAAGACGTAAACCATCTAGCAACCGATGGCATATGGCATATTATAATTCTGTTACACTACATTATATATAGCCTAGAACAGTGTCACTGTTATGCTCACCATCCCACCAACCTGCCGTTTACATCCAAAACGCAATATATTTCTCTTTATTTATAGGTCTCCTTCTGTCAGATCTGACCATGGATGCAGCACGTTGTGCTGTGCCTGGGCAGTGCATTTTCAGGAAGTGTGGTTGCCCAGGCACACTTCCTTTCCCTCAGATCTTGACTTTTCCTGCGTACTCAGAGGAGAG
>JASKDV010189803.1:0-11682 GCA_032466395.1 Aegires albopunctatus
GAGGGAGCGAGAGAGAGAGAGAGAGAGAGAGAGAGAGAGAGAGAGAGAGAGACAGAGAGAGAGAGAGAGAGAAAGAGAGAGATAGACTACAGAATGTGGATAAGGTGATGAATTTTTGAATTAACAGTTAGTGAGTGTGACTCATCACAGTGCATTAATTTCTCCAGACAATTTATCAGATTTTGAATATAATTCTCGTAATTCTAATCATAAATGATCTGATTTTCAAAATGGCTATAAATAAAGCCTTGAAACTTAAATCAAAAATCATACTGTACCATTTAATAAGAATATTATTTTATGCCTGTATTCGAAATTTGATATCACTTGGTAGTGCAGTCTTTCTTGGAAAGTGTCAACATAATTTCTGCCTTATTTAAGAGCATCAAAATTAAACATCTCTTTGAAACACTAAGAAGTCAAAGCCTAATTGCTTCCTTTTTAATTTTTTGACAGTGATTGGTTTTATTGTCCCACAAAACATGGCCCAAAGAGAAAAAAGAATTCACTTAAGAGAGAACATTCCTTCAATTTGAAAGGATTGTCCCTTGAGTGTATTATCATGCACTGCTGAAAATTATCTCTATCTGCAAAATTACATTCCATACATTAACAATACACGGACACACATATTTCCTCACTGTACTCAGGTGAAACATGTGTACCAGGCTATATGTAGAGTAATATCTTGTCAATATGATAGAGAGAAGCGCCTTTCATTAGGTGACACATTTGTATGTCTCCCATAGGAGTTGAGAAGAATTCTGGAATGCAATGGCCTGCCAGAAACACATGTAAAGTAGATTAAGCACATTTAGTGGGATGTGTTATATTATAAGAATGCTCTTTAACTTCTTCAATTTAGATTATAATATATCTGTAGATGTCTCTTAATGTAAATAACTGTCTTCCTCCTCAATATAATAATATTTTAAAATCTGTTTCTTGCCAACCCTTTTGAGTAAATTTATCATTACAAATGGACTCACCAACAATATCATTCTCCAAATCCAGTTCTCCACATTTTGTAGCCATAACAGTATCATCATAACTGGTACTATTAATTATCTGTTTTCCAGACACTATTTCAGAAATTTGATCATCCACTGTCTCCACTCCTTCCTCATTGTTCATGGATGTTGTTTTAGGTAGATGGCTTTGCTCCTCGTCTAATTTACGACCGCAGACTCTCACAAACCCCTGTGAGAAAAGTTCATGATCCTGAATTGGTTTAAACGACGAAATTTGAGAGAGGCGGCTGTCTTCTGAATCAATTTCATTAGTTGTAGATAGCTTCAATGTTGAAGGAGATACATTATCAATGCCAGGCTCCACATGGGCAAAATGATTCAATTTTGGCTTCGATTTTAAAAATGGTATTGTAGGTTTTACATTCACATATTGACACATTGGTTGGACAAGGTCCTGTGTAGCATCATTAGTCAAAGAAAAAGCATTGTCTTTTGAATGTATATCACCAGTATCAGAGGAAGATAGCTTGAATGTTGATTGGGATAAACTGCCAATTCTAGACTCTGTAGAGGAACATGGATTCAATTCTGGTTTGATTTCTTTAAGGGGCATCAGTGATTTTACATCATCAAGTTGAAGTTCTGGTTGGACAACAATATTATATTCATCAGACTCAGATGGCTCAACTTTAAAAGTTCTATCATCCATTTCTGTCAAATTTATTCCATACTATCCATTCTTTCAATTAGAGACCTATGTTGATTTTTGGAATGGTGACATAGCCAATGAAAGTCTCAGTCTCAGTCTCAGTATCATCTCTCATTCAAAAGTCTGTGAATGAAATCATAAAACAATGATTTAACTTAGAATATCATGATTATCACCACAACCATCATCATTACATGCAACATAAACAATAAAAGAGCAAGATTAGTAACCTGTTATATGCAAAATACATTTTGATAATAATGAAGTGTAAGGTTTCTAGTTTACTATCTGACCGACCCCACATGGGAAACGAAGGGGGGTTTTTGGCCTGGGAAAGTGAGGGTTAACCATTGCGTTACCTTTCCAACATTTAAACCCCACCCTGAAACTCTCTATAGATAGGATGCTTTCAGTCCCACCGTGGCGGACGGGATGTGACATACAACAGTGACAACATTTGAAGGTGACTCTATGTTCTATGTTTTCTTTTCTTTCTGTTTTTTTTATTTAATTTCGAGATGCGCCCCCTCCAAAAAAAATGAATAAAAAAAATAGGAAGAAACTGACGAAAAACAAAATATATAAAAACAAAAAAACAAACACCACCACCAAAACAAAACAAACGAAATAAGAGCAACAAATAATAGACAATAACAACAACCACGACAACAACAACACCACGAGCAAGACATTTATACACTATGATCAAATCAAATCAGAGGGCCTAGGGAAAAAAACCCAGTACACATTCATTACTCATATTGTATCATAAAAGGTTAAACTTATACTTACTTGCCAGGCAGGGTACTGTAATGATATATATCCGTTTAGTAGTCAAAGTCTGGATTTTTCTGATTGAGTTTCCAGATGAAGCTTTATCACAAAAGTTTTTGGAATAGTTATTCAAAAGAATGTTGATTGTCGGCTTGCAGCATTTCATAGAAATCTCCTGAAACTGTGTGTCACAGTCTTCACATTTTCCTGACATCAGTTCTGAAGCCAATCCGCCCTGTAGAGCTAATTTTGTCAGGATTTTTCTCTGATCGCAACACTTCAGAAACATCTCCTCACTTTCATGGTTGCTAGCAAGAGCTGTGAAAATTTTGTATGTGAGTGTGGTCAGTCCCATGGCAAAGTCAGATGGCCAAACCAACCCACCTCTGTCGAGAGCAGAAAGATAAATATGGCTATCCGGCGAGCATTCTACGGTCAGTTTCTTGTTCACTACACACATCTTATATTTACAACCATCACATTTCAAGTGGGGTAGGAGTTTTTACACTGAGTATCCTGCAACAAAAACAAGGCCTTTCATCTGTTGTCACTTAGAACTATGAATGTGATTCTTGGATGACATGCAGATAATTCATGTATTCTTCCTCCAATGAAGCGGCCATATGGGTTTTCTTTTCCTCATACAGTTCAGTAAAGTTTTTCAGGTTAAACACTCCTTTAGAGGCGGATACTAATTTCAGCACACTTAGCAGCTTCAATTTTTTTTCACCTTCTAGAAATTGCTGGACAGAGACTTGAAACTTACACCCACCCATCTGCCTATAGGGCCTACTGGCTGAATCGAAAATCCAGATGGTCTGTCTGGAATTTTCCAAGCAGAACATATCTATACTGTTTAACATGCAGCAGATTTGAAGATAATTCCAACATTCCTTGTAATGTGTGCTGCATGACACTCATAGTCTCATTTGACAAAACACCTTCCCGTGACCTCTTGTTTCAGGTTTTTCCACTTTTGCAACCATTCTAACACCTTTTCGACGAACTTCATACTATCGGCTTGTATGGATGAGACTGGTCGACATTGTTCGTTTCTTAATTATTTGTGTTTTTATGGATGTTACACATTAATTATGTTCCATAGCTTCAGGATGATTTGTAATAATGATCGTGTGCCCTGTGTATTGATTTGTGATAACTTTTCAAATTGCTCCACAGCAACATAATGTTTCTCATCGATAATTTTGATGTCCTGTCCTTTCAGTTGGATTGGATTTCCTTGCTTTGCATTTATCCTCATTGCCTACGTTTTTTGTGTATATATTTCGAGCCCTGTCTTTGCAGCTTCTTCTGCCAGCTTAAGTAATTTCATTTGAGCATCTTGGTAGCGCTGTGAGAGTAAACATATGTCGTCAGCGAAGTCTAAATCTTCCAGCTGTTTTGCAAGAGTCCATTGTATGTCTGTTTTTTTTTATCCCCTATGGAATTCTTCATGATCCAGTCTATGACCAACAAGAAAATTGTTGGAGATAGGAGGCATCCTTGTCTGACGCCAGTTTTCACCTTGAATGTTTCTGTGAGCTTACCATCATGTATTACTTGGCAAGTGGAATTTCCATAGAAGAGTCATGATATGGATGAATTTATCAGGGAAACCATAGTGTTCCATTAGTTTCCAGATAACCGTTCTGTCTACACTGTCAAATGCCTTTTGAAAGTCCACACATATTGTGCAAAGAGGGGACTGCCGCTCGATGATGTTTGGTCTGTGCATGATTTATCTTGCCTGAAACCAGCCTGACCATCTCTTAATTTTTTGTCAAGTGCTGTTTTCAGTCTGTCTAGAATAATTCTTGCTAGAATCATTCCTGGGATTGAAAGTAAGGTGATACCCCTCCAGTTCCCACACTGTGAAAGATCTCCTTTTTTTGGGAGCTTGACAAGATATCCTTTCTTCCAGTCTTCTGGCATCTCCTGGCTTTCCCATATCCTCTGTGAGCTTGTGCAACATCTTGGATGAGATCTTATTGTTATAAATGGCAGGAAATTGAAAAGTTTTTTTCCACATCATTGTGTGAAAGCCAATTGTTTCTTACACATTTAAAAATGTGCTCTGTATCGAAAATAAAAAAAATAGTTGTTGTGGTGGCTTAAATTGATTAATAATAAGGGTTTTGAGGCTACCTCCACAAATTTGCAAAAAGGCAATTCTATTGACTCTGATATTGTCTGAAATGACGCACACAACGATAAATCCAATGTCATGAATGCATTTAAGAGGGATGGGGCAGTGTCAGCGTTTGAGAGTCTCTTATCCTGGCGTATATTGTTTGCGAAGATACTTGAATTTGTAACGACCAAAGTACCTTTTCATGGGCATCAAGAGAAGGCCTAGTTGCTCTATAAGAAAACGAAGTCATCCGCATCATCCTCACTGTTTCCTCCTTCTCTGGGCACATATTTGATAGGCCATCAATGTATGTCCTCCTTTAAATCATTTAAATGCTAGTTTCCAGTACTTGCGTGACTGAAAAAGTGGGACAGTAATGTGTCAAACTCTGACCATGTACACAGAAACGGTGATCGTTTGCTAAACAGCTATTTCAAGGATGATACTGGAACTGCATTTTTCTACTTTTACCTAGGGTGAATACTTCAACCCGCATATCAGAATACACACGGAAAGACGACAAGCGTATTGTGTTTTTTGTAAAAGCTCCGAATATATTTCGTTGTTGTAATTATCACTGTTACCATCATGGAATCTAGAGAACCAAGAGCCTATGTTCATTGTTTTTAGTTTGTCACTAAAGACATCAAAGTTTCTAATTTTATCCCTCTGGGGGGTGTTAAAACAATATTTACTTTGATAAGTGGGGATTTGTTGATAATTGCATTATATTATATGACATATAACGTTATACCTGTTATATCATTTTTATAAGTATAATATTATATTGAAAACAACAATACAACAAGAACTAGTGTAATTCATTTATTATAAGGTGAATAACACAACCCTAGGTGCTTGCTACTACATGTACTGCTATACTGCCACTACTACCAGTACTGCATGTACTACTACTCATGATCATAATAACAGTAATAATAATAATAATTATAATAATAATGATAATAACAGTAATAATGATAATAATGCTGATAATAATTATAATAATAATAATAATAATAATAATAATAATAATACTCGCTCCCTGTTTTTCTCTCACTCTCTCTTTCTTCTCTCTCTCTCTCTCTCTCTCTCTCTCTCTCTCTCTCTCTCTTACTTGCACAGTTCACTCACGTGCACGCACACCCAAACACACACATACATAGAGGTCTATTATCTTCTTAGTATATATATAGCACATTGAATGATTAATAAATTTTACCCAATTTTACAAGCGAAGCTGTAACGGCCCGGCCAGTAATTCTATCTTAAATAAATATAGCGAAAGGGAGATTACTTTGCTTCTTTGGCTCAATTAAATTTTTACCAAAGCACAGAGATTGACCGGCAGATCTAATAAATATGGAACTTTATTTGGTTAATCGAATAACAACACCTCCCCATTCATAGATCTAGATCCTATGTATAGCTGCATTGACATCACTCAAGAAACTATTCTAGTCTCAACCTATGATATCAGTAAATTCCCTGTACTTCTTTCGCTTTCGAAAATGCGGTGTTCAGCTAGATCTAGATCATAGACTTTAAAATATACACTCATTGACTCACAGCTTCAAAATTTAAGGCAAAAATACCACTCCTGAGTTGAAACAAGTTTGATTTCAAGAGGAAATACGTTTTTGTCCATGTCAAGATCTAGACAAAATATTATATAAATTATGCTCAATAGATGAGTAGCAAATCCGGCTTTGTGCTACTGGACGTAATGCAGCACTGTAACTCTGTATCTAGAACTAAATTTAGATCCAGATTCTCAAGTCCTTACAATTTTAGTCTTCCACTGAGATTCATTAATATAATCTAAAATCTTCTCCCTTTCTTAGGCCTACATCATAAGGTACATATTATGTAGTATGAATCTCCCTTGCATATATTCAATTTCTTTCAGTATATATGTATTACTATTTACACATGGATAGCTGCATGCCGCCACATATCGCGCCGGGGTCATGCTCAATTTTATTTTATGATGGGCCAAACCAACAAACACGCAAATGATTCGCAATAATTTACTGACAATAATGCTTTACAAATCTGCACCCATCTATTGAAAGTGTGTATCAATACAATTAATCGACAGTATTACAATTAATAAAGCAACATTGTTTCTCGCAAAAATTCTGCTACTATTAGATCTAGTATTATAAAAGAGAGTGTCTGTCTGTGTCACACCTACGGGCTAGACCAGAGAAGTCTCGATCATGAAACTTTCACTGAAGATACAAACCATCCTGTTTGCAAGACGGAAAGTTTTTTTCAATAAAGTCTTTTGTTCACTAATGAAGAATGATTTTATTTCCACAATTCCGCTGAAGGAAGAGCTATTTCCAAAAAGATTGACCTAGGCTGTTCATTTTAATTTTAACGCAGTTCAGTTTACATGTTGATCAGTGACCTTATATTTTCGCACAATATTCTCGAGAATGCGGTGCGCTTTTAAGCGTTCTTCTCACTAATTATATAAGGGATACTATTAGAAGTTAGATCTAGATTAATCTATTATTCAAATATATCAAGTAAGTGTTTGGCCAGAAACATTTGAGGTTGAAAAGGCTTGATTGTTTTCATTTAGGACGAAAATTGCCACACCCTACTACTATACTATAAGTAAAATAGGACAGTATCTATGAACAATATATAAATACCCAACAATAATGATAGACAATACAGAATAACTATTACGTTTCGGGTATAACCCTTCGTCAGATAAACAAGACAAGAAAGAAGAAAAAAGAAAAAAATATATATTTACATAAAAGAGAGAGAGAGAAATGTAAATAGATCTAGATATTAATCAAATGAAATAGCTTAGCTTTAATGTAGATCCCACATCCAGCGAACCAAAGAAAAACAATAGAACCAGCATAATATGTTCAACGAGTGCATATGGGTTCATAAATTATAGGGCACTGGATCTTTCAAAGGAAATACTCATAATAAGGGAATACAGTAATGAAAAGGAGAAAGAAGAATCAGGTTCAAAAAGGGATTACAAAATTTAAAAAAAAAATTTATTTTTTTTTCTTTCTTGTCTTGTTTATCTGACGAAGGGTTACCCGAAACGTAATTGTTATTCTGTATTATCTATTATTATTGTTGGGTATTTATATATTTGTTCATAGATACTGTCCTATTTTACTTTCCACATAACCCAACAGTGGCTTTACTTTAATTTTATACTATACTATAAGTGTACTGCCAGTAACATTTTTGGGTTGAAAAGGCTTCAATCTATAACAATTAGATTATAATAGATCTAGATCTAGATTTGGGAGTAATTAGGTCCTAAAACCCGTTTTATACTTTACTAAAATTAGGATCATGCCCTATTTTTATCTCTAAATCAAAATTTAGACCTAAGCTAGATATAGATCTATACTATCCTACCCTATTCTATGGTATACATCTCTTGCCTAATATTTCTATTATAAGCTTGATCTAGATCTAAATAGATTTAGGTGTAGATCTAGATCAATTGACAATCTCTGATATATTTGTATCAGGTGAAATACGGCCAGAAATATTTTTTGCTTCGAAAAGGCTTGATTTTTTTTAATTTGGAACAGCCTCGTTATGTAAATAGATTTTTTAATATATTTTTTTGTCTTTGCTTTTACCTTTAGTTAGGCAGAATAATTTATTTATTTTTTTATCAATTTATACCAAGTTTCAATTTAATTTTATATTCCCAATTATAAGCAACCTTTTTATACTTATGACTAAACGTCTTTTATTATTTTGTTTGATTATTGAAGAGGGAAAAAGAAAGTTTGAATGACAGTGTTGATTTATAAAATCGGTTGAGTGAAACTCAAGATGGATCTATTGATAATGAAAGTTAACAATAGTGAAATTTGCATTCATTTTTGTTTTTCATGCATTGAAATCAAACATCTGTGTGCATTAGAGCGGAACGAGATCCCTTTGAGGAGGACGGTTCCTGGGTTGTTGTCGTCACAGGGCCATAAATATCTGTACTATTAATATGATACATGTAGATCCAACAGCTACCTGAGCAAAAACATAATATCTCACTAGGTTTCAGCTATGGCCGCCATTAATGCACTGCATTATGAAGATCAACGCATTTTCTTAATTCAATAATTTGCAACATGAATAATTGATTTTGTTTTGATCAGATAAAACTGTCATGGTGAACTAGTTCATAAATATAACGGGAAATTAATCATTGTAAAGGGTATTGAATTACCTTTTTAAAGTGTTCACCTTGATGACATGTTAACTTCCAAGAATTTCATTGCTGTAATAAAAACGAAGGTTACTTTTAAACACTAGTATGTATATTTACCCTTACCAAGCCATTTCCTCCCTAAATTACAGGCAGAATGTTGAAATTCTTTCATTTGTTGAAGGATGAAAATAATAGATGTGTTTTGTTGATGTTAAGTTGTTTTAGTTTTCTGTTTTGAAGTACATGCCATGCAATGTATCTGATTTTTGTTTACTTTAGCTTGTTTGGACCTATTTAGATTTGCATCTACAAGCCTATGTCGTCAACTCAAATGGGTTAAATAATAGCATTTAAAAGAAAATATAGAAAGAAAAATTATGTGTCTAGATCTACAACCTGGGCGGCTTGATTAAATTACATGTACATGTATTTGGATTAAAAAATAACAATGAAAATATCATCCCTGCGTGGAATTGAATCTGGGCTTCCTCGAGACCTGCAATAGTGTTGACCCCTACACCACGGCAACATATTTAAGTGATGTCAATAAATGAAGTAGGCCTATACAAGATTTGCTTCCTTTAATATTGGGAGTAATGAGAGTAGTGAGATTATTGGAAGCTTCACTCCCATTCAAATCATGTGCTCAGTCAATCCAAAAATTTATAGTCAAAAGTGAAACAATAGAATCCATACAATCAATTCAAAGACAAAATATATCAGAAATATAAGTGGTAAAAACCTTATTTTTTATTTTATTTTAGAGCGTTTTGTCAAATATGACAGTTGACAGCTGTGTAGGTGCAGCATGAAAATAGCCTTTTCTGCAGTCTAGGCTAGAGTCCGAAATATTAGATGATAACACCAAGAGCCTGAATTAAATGTTATTTACTTTAATTTTTGTTGTTTCCCTCTTTACCTGCAACTTTTTCAGATCCAACAGCATACCAAGGCATGGGAAGATTGACTTTATCAGGACTACTCAATGCGTTGGATGGTGTGGCTTCTACTGAGGCTCGTGTTCTGTTTATGACAACTAATTATATTGAAAGGTAGAAGAAAATAATCATATAACTGCTGTATTAAATAACTCTTTATCATATATTTGCACAAGAAAATTATTTATGTTGATATATTTTTAAAGTGCTTGATCAGCACATTTACATTTACAGGAGCTATGTTTATGCAGAGATTTGAATCTTCAAAAGTAGGACCAGATTAAGTCAGAATGCTATAGAAACGTCATGGTTTTTTAGTCCTCCTCAATCCATATCCAGCATTTTTACCGTTACTGTAAATTTTGGAAACTTTTCCTTCCTAGGTTGGACAAAGCTTTGATTCGTCCTGGGCGTGTTGACATGAAGGAGGTGGTTGGCCATGCCTCTGCACATCAATTAAATCAAATGTTTAGAAATTTCTACCCGGATGCACCAACTGAGATGGCCAAGGAATTTGCCAATCAAGTGGTGGCCTCTGGCAAACAAGTTTCGGCTGCACAAATTCAAGGATTTTTTATGTTACATAAAAATAACCCCAACAATGTGATACAAAATGCTGAAGATGTTAATATTTGATTTGCATTTCATAATTATGTTTGTAAGTGTCATTTACATTTGTATAATGATTAAAGTAGGCCTACATTTTCTAAACCCATTGCATTGATTTGTGAGAGAACGATGTGTATGCTGTCTAAACTAGAATGTAAAGTCTATTTTGCGTGTATTAATGTTTTCGAGCATATATTATAATGATATACATGTTCTAAGAATAAAATAATTAATCGAGTTCAGCTCCAAAAATATAAATTCTTTTAAATTTTAAGGACGCTGTGGATGGGGAGCTCCATAACATCATGTTTATATTTATATATGATATTTGATATTTGTAATTCTCTTATGTGTATTATACTTAATGACTTCATCAGGGCATTTAAAGGTTATTCAGCCTATTTAGCCCTTATCCTGATATTGTAATAATAATAATACATATAATGTATAAATGATAATAATAATTATAATAATAACAATGAAAATGATAATAATAACAATAATAATGATAATTATAATACTATTTATATACATGTATATAGGCGAGGCCTCTTTCGGTCAGATCTGACCATGGATGCAGCACACGCCTGGGCAGCTTCTTTTCCCTCAGATCTTGACTTTTCCTGTGTACTCAGAGGAGAGACAGCGTCAGTACATCTGAGTAGGAGAAGTTTGTAGGGGGTTTCTCTAAATAATAATAATGATGATGATACGGCGACAACGAGGACAATAAGAAGAAGAAGAAAAAGAAGAAGAATGCCATGAAAGTCCTTTTAAAGACATTAAAGGCAGCATCACAACAAGGATCATAGTTAGCATACTTTACACTACACAGTGTAGGCCTTCAGCTCAGCCATTGATCCTCGAGTCTAACCGACAATTCAAAATGGCAGATTCTCGGAAACCTAATACTTACGGAACATGCCGAAGTGGTGAATTTTGGATCTGTGTTATAAGTTATGTACCAGGCTATCTGTTTTTGCTTTCATTTGTTAATGACTGTTGAACAGCAAGGCCAAGTCGTCCGCAAAATCCAGATCTTCTAGCTGTGTCAATAATGGCCATTGAATTCCAGTTGTCTTTCCGTCTGTGCTGGTCTTCATAATCCAGTTAGTAGAAAAAGAAATGGTGAAAGAATGCAGCCTTGCTTCACTCCTGTTTCAATCTCAAAGCTCCTAGTGAACTGTCTATCGTGGATGACCCTGCAACTTGTATTTCTGTAGTAGCTTTGTATAAGTTGTACTAGCTTGTCGGGGATATCATAGTGTCGAAGGATCTTCCACAAGGTGTCTCGATGGATGCTGTCAAATGCTTTTTCGTAGTCTACAAAGTTGATA
>JASKDV010189814.1:0-11680 GCA_032466395.1 Aegires albopunctatus
GAGAGAGAGAGAGAGAGAGATATAGAGAGAGAGAGAGAGAGAGAGAGAGAGAGAGAGAGAGCCTAGATCAAGTGTATGTGAATCTAGATTTAGATTCTAACTTCACTTTGCCTGCATTTGTTTGAATTACCTGGAACCTACATCTTTAATCTAGTGTGTGTGCAAGATCTAGATCCAGTATATAAAATCTAGTCAATGTACCCGCAGTGACACAGAGCCACAAAATCTAGTGTAAAAACACCATCTTTTTCATGCTAAACTAAAACAATAACAAAATTAAGCTCAATAAACATAGGTGAGCTGATAATCAGGCTGTGCCACTGGGTCTAGATAACTATAGATAAACATGGTAGCCGTTGGTGCCTGGGTCTAGATATCTAAATCTAGAATATAAATATCTAGATTTCAATCTAGATCTATCTTCTGGCACTCATGAAGCCAACAAAACCTAGGATCTACGGTCTAGATCTAGATCTCATCTAGAAATCCCATTGAAATCTGAACCTAGACCTATAGCCTACTGTTAGAAATCTAAAATGATGATCACTCAAGAACAACCCTTTGTTTTCTCCTACAAAAAATACCACAAAATTGAAGAAGAAGCACCAGCACTCTGACAACAAAATATCGTGCTAAACAGAAAACGAAAGTGGGACAAGTTTCATTCATTCCAAAACAAATTTTTTTTGTTTCACCACTTCTTCCGCCAATTTTTACCGACTCAAAATATTGTCGGAAACAAGAGAAGGGAAGGATTATTCAGACTTCCGGTCTAAAAATGTGTATTGGTATTGATAATAGTGCTTGTGTGTTTTACAAGGCCAGAGAGAGTGGTGGTTGGCTTCTTGGTTGATATTGTGCGTTTGTCTAAGCGTGTATTGGTATAATTAAGTATATTTAATGATGACTGGGATGATTTAAGGGCTGTTTGAGTTTGTGTCGGTTTGTTTGTTTATTTCATCAATTGGATCTGTGTCTGAGTCTGTCTCAATGTGTGTACAGCAGTGTGGAAAGGTTGTGAGACAAAATTGTCTGAAATCAGACAATTGTCTGAGGATTTACAGGTCTGCCTGAGAAAGACAAAGGCACAGCATAAAATGATGTCAAAAAGTCATCTACAGGTATTTATAAATAGAAGAGTGAGACTTAAGGACAGAATGACTAACCTGTTGATAATTGGTGTTTTTGTTTCAATCGTGGCATTGTCATCTGTAAGATCAATTGCCTCTTTGCCAGTGTCACCGGATTCCTCCACATCCAGATTACTGAGCACACTATAGTTGATCTTGTCAGAAAACTTTCGCTCCATCATGTCTTTCTTTAGGATTTCCATGCATTCCGCTCTCATCGATTCAACATCAAATTCTTTTTTTCTACTTTTCTTTTTCAACTTTGGCTGCAAAGACAACGATGATTGTAAAATTGAAATCAAAGCGATAAAGACAAAACTTTGCCTGACATTGAAAAATAAAATTACTGATATATCTAATTCTGAATGACTAGCATACTACCCTTCTCGGAAGGAATAAATAAATGCACAATCAAGCATATTGCTTCACATTTCAAAATCTCAAATCAGCAGTGAATTCAGGGTAAAAAATAAAAAAAAGTATATTTTTTATTTAATAGGAAACCTATAATGATTAAAGGCCCTTGCATATCATTGTTTTTAGAGGGCTTTCACTGTGTTAGTCTGTGGAGTGATGAAGCAAGCTATTCAACCACAGGTGTGAATAATTTAATGACCTTTAGCTTATAACTAAGAATTGAGCTATAGGAAACTTATTCACCTCATGGAAATTGAAATCAAAAACAAATTATTTCAGCTGTATATTAGTTATTAGTTACTACAGTCGAACCCGGCTATACTGAAATCCCGGTTAAATTGAAACTTTAAAAAAACAACAGAATCTTTTCTATATAAATAGAACGGTTAATCTGAACTAAGCCCGCATATACTGAAAGATTATTTGCCGGTTGAGAACTAAAATTGCAAAAGTCACAGCAAAAAGTCAAAACGGATAACAGCCACGAAGGAAACAATACAAAAAAGAAAGACAGCAAGAAAAAAAAAAACATCAACAAAAAACACTAACGCAGTAAATGGTAGTCCCAAGTCTATTAACAAAATGGCTGATGCAGTGTTTCCTTTCCAATGACATTAATATCCCCCGAAATGCCATTATAGCTTACTAAAATACCTCTATACAGCGTTGTTGCGTCATTATCAATTATACTGAAATTTTAAGATATATTTTTGAGTTTCAAAATAAGCAGGTTCGACTGTATATGATAAAGGTGTACAGCAATAATTGCACTCACATTTTTTTCTCTTTTTTTTGCAGCAGCCTCGTCTTTTAATCGCTTTTTCTCCTCTCTCTCTAAAAAAAAAATAATTAAAAGCGTATGAGTAATGCACCCAATGACTTTAGATATTGTCCCAACTAACAAAACTTTAATTGAAAATTTAAATAACTCAGAAACTTTCAATGAATACAATTGTATTACAGCATAAAATTCCACAAACCATGCCTCTAAATTAATAGTTTATTGATCAATGAAGTGGGCTATAAAATATATAAAAATCAAAATACTTAGGATAATACACTAATAGCATAAAAAGTACAGGGCCAATGCAAACGAGATATCTGTGAAATCATAGGTAATAGTTTTATCAATATTATAATCTTATATTTTATTCATTTAAATTCAAGCTTCATTTAATGTTTTCTGTTATAATTTTTAGACCCCATAAATCACATAGAGAATTAATTCATATTGTCCTAATTATACATGCTATGGGAATATGTTACTCATTATCATTGTTAAAATCATTATCCCTCCCTCCAACAAAGTTATATGTCCAATCCATGATGAGGCAAACTGTGCACTTAAGTACCTTAATCCTAGTTTATGATATGACCTATTGTCGGTAACCTCATTATACATTTGCAGACAAACTCTATAATTATTATGTCAAGATTCTTTAAATAGGAGGAAATGTGAATCAAGGAGAATGGGAGCATATTGTGCTTTGTTTATTGTCCTTCTGACCTTTTACTACTGCCATGAACTCTCCAAATTCAATTTCAAACCATTTGGACTTCTCCTGAACTTCTTCCTCAGACATTATCAACTGAAATAAAACGTAAGAATGTTAATATCCAATGGCATGTGACTGAATCAATCCGACAATACATAAGATAAATGAAATGTCAATTAAGAAACTGGATTTAACACCAGAACGGAAATACAATAAATAGAACATTACAATCCGAAATAAAAGTAAGGAAACTGTCTACGAATGAGACTACGAATTTAACTATGCCATTCCACGTGTTGAAGAGGAGTTCGGATTCTTTTAATTTTTTACAAATTTGAGTTGCTAAATGCATTGCCAGGTGTGAAAGAAAATAAATAATGCCCGAAAAGATAACCTTTAATTAAAAGGCACTTATAGTTCAAAAATTCAAAATAGATAATATCTCTCATACAGCAAATTCAAACTAAATGTCATACACATTAAAATCAAAATATCAAACTACTCTTTGAGATAAAACTAGAACACCGTAACCAAATGTTATTCACATTAAAATCAAAATATCAAACTACTCTTTGAGATAAAGCTAGGCTTCAAAAGAAATTTAGAATAAAATGATTTCCAAAAATGTAATATGTATTGCTCACCATGTCGATTTCATCATCATCAATACCAGTAAGGTCAAGTTCACCATCCTCCACCTTCGGTTTGATATTGGGCTTTTCTCCATCTTCACTATCATTATAGCTATCTTTTTTCTCCTGCTGGTCCACCTCTGAGAATTAATATGTAACAGCAATTGAACATAAAAACAGATAACTAAATAAATAAAGACAACTTATGATACAACATCTTTAGCATTCTTTTAAAAATCAATGTTTTTATCTCTCTTTTCTTCAATATTCTTGTTTGGATTTGCTTCTACCCTCAGATCAAACATCAACATAATAGGAGTATTAAAGATTCAAATCTTATTTATACTGTGATATGGATAAAAGAATAAATGTTATTCACTTTGCTACTTATTTCAAGTCCTATTTAAAAGTAAAAATTTCATCCCCATGTCAAAAATTATAACTACAATCAGCCCTCTCTAATCCGAAAACCTCCGTTCTCAGAAATTTGTTCAGATTACAGAAGTTTCCAGATTAGTGAATACCAAGAAATAAGAAGAACAAAATCTGTTTCTTGAAAATCGATGGATTACGGAGGATCTGAATTACAGAGGTCCGGATTAGAGAGGGCTTCTATAAATGTGCGTAGTTGAGTTACCTTCTACATTCACATCAATCTCAGAGGTCTCCTGTGATGCCTTGTCAAGGGGCCCTAGACCTTCCCATTCACCAGAATGCCAATCAGGGCCAGAAACAGATTTGACAGTCTCCACATCAATATCCTTCACTATCCTCTCTTCATCTGCCGCACGTTCATTTTCTGCCATTACTTTGAAGATAGAGAAATCGATTGACCAAAAATAAAAAATATCATGGGTGGTATTGAGCAGTGCATAACTTATGCAAGAGAAAGAGGTTACAGCACTTCTCAACACCATCTGTGATACATATTTGTGGAGAAAAAGAAGGTGTGCATCAGATTTGCAATAGTTTTAAGAAATTAAAATGTTTGAAAATCTATGGAAAACTTCTATGATAATTAACTTACATGACTGACCAAAGACTGTGTGCCATCTTAAAGGATTCAAAATTTATCTACAAACAAGGTCACCACCCAACCAAAATGTTTGTTCAGATTATTAACAAATCTGCATTGGGCTATGATGCACACTTTCTTTCTTCGGTGAGTATTTGGTTAAGTTTCTTAACATCAAAAAAGCAGTAGTAATGGGATGTAATGAATTACATTTAGCCGGGAGAATACATCTATAATCCACCAATGTCGACATTATTCATCATTTTAGACCATTTCATGGATATGAATTCATAACATTTCGTAAAACATAACTTGACAAAATAATTTCCTATTCAAAACAATTTTCCGCCCTGGTACAAAGGTCCAATCATCGTCACCAACTATAACGTGACTTGGTGCAAAATTCAAAAGGATTTGGTGTCCCTACTGCATTGTTAATAAATGGTTTGAAAATTTAAGTTAGATGTTAAATCAAATGATGCAAAAGTGAAAGTGTATTTATTTAGCACTTATCGCCAAAGTATCTAAGCACTTAACGATGACTTTTCACCTCCTCTCAACGACAGCAACACAGAACACATAGGACAAGATTGACAGTATGTAATGTGCAAAGAGAATTGTTGGACATGGACAAGACTGTCTTAATGACCAGGTATTCATTTACACCTGAGTTAAGTGAAGTAGTTGGGACAAAGTGCTTTACCTAAGGACATAATGCTAATGATGTGCATTTATTGAAAAAATTTGCATCTAGCAGAATTCTATCCCACCAAGTCACCCAGCCCACCAATCAGTGAGTGGAGCAGTTGGAATTCCTCGTGTTTGAACTGTGTTAACCACTTGTCCACTGACACCTTCCCTGCGCTATTATTTTGCATCAATTTGGAGATGGACGCTTATATTAATCAAATGTTTATTTTCATTGTTCCCTCGGATTCAATAATCTGAATTTTACTTCTTTAAAAGACAAAATGTTGGATAAAGGGTACATAAATTTTTGAATATTCTGACATTAAAATATCACTCAATAAAAATTAACAAACATGTGGTTTTAACTAAAAATACCCAACGGTGACTAGAACAATATATGTTATAGTCCTCAACAATGTCACTAACACTATGACCAAAGATAAAGAAAAATTTATTACTCTCTGCTTCTGTTTTGCGATGCAGTGACTTGTTGATGTTGTCTTGCACATTATGCATTTCTTTAATAATTGACTCTGATAACCCATCTTCTTTGGAAATAATCTGTAGATATAGGACATTACAATATATATTCTTATTAAAAAGTGGGGTAATAATGGAATTATATGAAAAAAATAACTAAATATAAGGGTATAAAAAATAAGCCTTGTGCCAAGTTGTGCCTCTATAAATCATTCCTTCATGTAATATTTTATCTCTAAATCAAGTATAGAGTATATCAAAATACAAGATTCACGTTAACCCTTTAGCTTCCTTTGGAAAGTCTGCCACACTAAACATCAAAATATTTACCTAGGATTTGCAATGCCCACTTGAAATATAACTATTTGTTACATTTCACGGCTTTATCAATAAAAACAAGAAAGAGCACCTACTTTTTCTTGAGCCAGCTTCGCTTTCTTTTTTCCCTCTGTAAAACACGGTGGATCCTGTTCTGCCTCCAAATCAACATTATCAAATTCTTCAATGGTGAGCTGAGCTGATGGTGTATTATCAAATTCTAATAATCTGTAAAGCAAGTAGACAAGTAAACAAAAATGAAAAAAAAAAAAAAATCTTAACAAAGGGGACCTAATATTCTGGAGTATAATCATAAGTTTATGAATGGTGGCCAAATTTCAAGACCACAAAACTGGCAGTGATCTGCAAACAATGAAGCAATTTTGATTCAAAATTTTTATAAAATTCATTGTATTCAGTGGCGTCAGGTGATGTGTGGCTTTGGGGCTTCAGCCACACCTCAAAATTTGACCGTACTTTATTGTCTTCCTTTTCAAGTACAAAAAAAAATTTTTAATTCCACTTATTTATCCCAGAAGGAAAATTTGTCAATTTGGTATTTGAGCCGTAAGAACAGCATCTCAAATGTAGTAGGCAATTCATGTAAATAACCTTGCCCAAGAGTTAAACACAGTGTCTCCAATGAGATTCGAACCCACGACCTTTTACAAGCAAGTCCAACGGCTTGACCGTTCAGCCACCGTGCCACACAAATAATAGTGCAAAAGTATTATAGATATTTATAATCATAATAGTTATTATAATTAGATTTAAATTTTAAAAATATAATTTATCGTCTCATCCCACACAATTCAATAAAAAAGCTAATCCTATTCTTCAGACCAGATATCCAGTCCATAGCTAGGTCATAAATATATTACAGGCTATTTTTAACACCACCATGATATCAAAATTGTCTTCACTTGTCACAAACTACCAATGCATCACACAAAACTCTTCTTCTTTTTAAAAAGATGCTGTTGGTGCGAATCTCTATGTATCAACTCAAACGTTAAAGACATCCAACACACGAGCTAAGGCTTAGTGGTCATCTAGCATTGCTGCATGCAATCTGTGACTTGCGACACAACAAATGTCGCAACAAATGTTACAAGGTCACTCACTAAACCCATTTCTGGTCAACCTCCACCCGCACGGAACTACATTTAAACTACTAGATCTAGCTGATTGAAGTGTGTGATCTAGAATTTTGAATGGATTGTAGGCCTCGTCACATGGCCTATATAGATCTACTGTGTCATTTTTATTTTTCTATCTTCTACATTTCTGTGCGGGAAAATCTACAAAGGTTTTCAATGGCAATGCACTGTAACTGGAATGCATAGGTAAGTGTTTATAATTCACATGATTATGAGGCAAGTATACAGCTTAGAGTTTATATGAAAAATATGTAAGCAATCAGAAAATTGATGAAAAGTCTGTGAGATGTCATTGATTGTACTTGAGTTCTTCCAAAAAATTCTAAAAATAAGAAAACAAAGTTATTCACCTCTTTCGCACAGTACTTTCACAAACTTTGACAACTTTGATAATCTGATCAACAGTTCTGTTGAAATTATGCATCCGCCCAGATATGAGAAGAGCTGTAAGTCATGGAAAACAAAACAAAAGTATAAAAAATATTCAATTTTACATATTATATATAACAGAATAAAGGATCACTTAATAATACGAAACAGAAAAGATTTCTTAAAAACTAACCCTTTTCTAAACCAATCCAAATAATCTACTTCTCTAGTAAAGTTTTAGACTGATAACAAAATTGATAAATCCATAATTTTAACTCTCCGATAATCAAAAGAAAGAATCATTACCTGCTCCACACAAGCCAGCTGGCCTTCTACCTGTGTGCATCCAATCTCTTTTCATTCTAGCCACTAGTCTTGTTGCTGACTCAACCACTTTGTTCAATTTTTCCCCAAAGAAAAGCTGATTGGCAAAACGACGAATGTAGATGATGGGATCTAGAAAAAAATATGCCATATAGTTCAATTGACATGAAATTATTTAGGTATATCATAGATCCTTATTTTAAATTTAGGCATCAGCATCTAAGTCAGGTATTGAAATCAGTCCAGACATTAATTATATCCTTTGAGGCATAGATTAAAAAATGTTATAGACACCTAAGTCATGTTTTAAAGCTTAATACCTACCTGGTATTATCTTTTTTGTGTAGTATTTAGATTGAATAGACCAATCAATAAATTGTTATATTTTTCTCTCAGTTTACATTATTTGAGCCATCAGATTCCTTTCCATCATCTTTAATATTAATATAACAATTCTCTTCAAAGACCTATGTAATTTGGCATACAAGCAGGCTTACTCTCTTTTTTTCTTTCTTCAAAAGTACAATAAATTATGAACGTGTAGATCTAGATCATGAATAGATCCTTTTTTGAAAAATGTAAACAAATCGAGCTATATGCAGATTCATTTAAGCAACATTAAAGCATTTTAATCATCCATTTGACCAAAAAGATCAATAATTTCATCAACTGATAATAATATAATTATATTTAATATAATGAAATAGCTTCATTAATATCCTTACCAACAATCCTGATATTTTGACACAGTTCAGTAGCAAGCTGTACAAATGTCCTTCCCAGCACATGAACATTAACCTGTTTCAGAAATTTGGGATTTTTTAAAAAATATTATTATTATTTTAAAAAGGATGGTAACAATGAAAAAATCAACTTTAAAAATAGAACTTGAAAGTAATAAAAAAATAAAACAAAAAACAACTGTATCAATCAAAATATACACAAAATAATTACCACAATGAAATGGGTTGTTTTTTATGTGCATTACTTCTACATGGAAATACAAAAATAGTAAATGATCTTGTTTCATAATTTTAGGTAATTTCTTGAAAGCGAGGAAACAGTAATTATAAGGTCTTGTATTTTTCTACTGTAAAATGTAACAAAATATTACATCAATGATATAGGAGGTAAATAAATAACTTATGGGCACATATTAAAGCACCATGAGGATTAAGTTTTAACTCACCTGAATAAGATCGCTAAAGTCAATTAGCATCAGTAAAATTAGTTAAGGAAAATATAAACTTAGTGCATATCATTTTCTCCCCCTTTGAGAAACAATGACTTCCTTAGAGAGAAATCTTAATGTAAAATATTATCTAATTCTCTCACTTAACTCTTTAATTTTTAGGGCCTGCATTCAATGAGAACTCAAGGAGCAAAACTGGTCCATAAATCATGTTTTTCTAAATAGTTACTGATAGCACCAAGTATTATTCCATAAACACACAAGTCTTTGTCTTCAGCATTCCTTTTGTTAATATCAAGTGTTACACTATGATTGATACGATTTGAATGAAAAGAAAATAATGAAATAAAATCCTAAAACACCTATGCCCCTTGTTGAACAACAAAGTGATAGATATTATGACTATATTTTCACTACCAAAAAGGATATGTTCCAGATCCTCACTACCTCCTGGGTCAACTCTGCAGACTAAGTAAAGACAGGAGGCCAAGACATATTCCATTTTTCGACCTTTTGTAAATTTATTTGCAACAGCTATTTTGAAAAATCCGAAAGCTGTATCAATACTACTCTGATGCATTCGCAGTCTTCCACCCATGTCTTTGAGTCTTTTATAGCCTGCAAGAAAAATTATAAAATTAAACACTCATAATTAAAAAGCATGAAAATAACTCATTATGAAAATCTATTCTTGAGGCAATTCAAGCTATATTTCAAGGTACAAAATTTTGGGGAACAGAAATTTAAATCCTATTATGATAGAGCTTTTAACTGCCTTTGCTATGTCTAAACCCCAATGGGCTTAGTTGTTGCTTTCTCTTATGAGCTGTTGTTTTGTTATATTTTGTTTTCTTATTTTCATAATTTGTCCTTGTCAAAAACCAAAAAAAAGTAGGTGATGATCTCACATGTAGATCTCATCCTAAGGAAATATACTTTAGAGTAAACATTGTCAGAATTTTGTTTCCCTGCCACCTGGTCGAAAGTTAAATTAATTCTAAAATATAGCGATCATGTACTATGAAACTTAGTATCCAAACAATACTCCCTGTCCTAGATAAAATGACCCTATCAAATCTTCATAGTTGAAGAAAGAGACCAAGACCTTGAAGGAGAAGCCTTGCACTTGTTATATTAAACAATAAAATTTAGAATCAACCAGCTTACCATTTTCCAGGGTGATTTTTCTTGAATCCTCAGAGCTGAACCCATAGGCTGCTCTAAATGATTGTGCTTTAGAACCTGTTTAATTTATAATCAAGAAAAATATTAGAGGGCAGACTGAAGTCCTAGGCAAAGAACAAACTTCTTTTGCTCATTAAAAAGACTCTCTTAGCTCTTAAACGGTGTCAAATTATTTATTTGTTTTAAAATTCTTGCTGTATGAAGCAGAGGAACAAGTCGAAATAATAAAATTTTAATTCTCTGACTTATGATAGTGTGCACAGACAGTGTTGAAATATGAAAGAATGCATCGAAAATCATAATAAATAAAAAATGATAAATATCCATTTTGATCAGAGAAATACCTTAAATAACATTGACTAAGTGCATAAAATCTATTTCACTTACCATCATTTGACACAAATTGACCGATTACCGAAGCACCTCCTGCAGCATTTTCTTGATATTGCACCTCAGATATGATAATCTGATCTTCTAAAACAGTACCACAGTTTGTACAAACTACATCTCCACGAGATGGATCTGTGTCAATGTCTGTGCATCCGCACTGCGAACATGCCTTTGGCATGGTGAATTATCTTTGTTCAGACTGTAAATTTAAAAACAGTAAAGATGAGATACTTTAAGGGACAAACAAACAAAAAATGGTTGAATGATAAAGTGCAAGCCGGTTAATTGAAAGAGCAGTGTTTAAGGCAAATCGTTTCAATTAAGCGGCTCCCATAAATACAGCAACATAATTGTTGAATCCTACATGCAATTGATTAGCGTAACTGATTTATTATAACAGCATGTTTATGAAATGCACAGCGTGAGGTATTGGCGATCGCATGTCAATTTTATCCTTCGTACGTTTTAAACAGAGCATGATTGTGTGGCATCGTATGATGATTAAATAATAATCACATCCTTTTCTTTTAGAAAAGATTTTTCTTAAAAAAGACAAGTGTGACCATGATGACACAGATGACCCCGACTACTTAATGAGTAGATAAGTCCAGCACTAGCAATCTGGTTTCTCTCGCCTACGCATCACTTTTGGTGAACAATGGCATTCAGCACATCTACGATTTAAAAATCCTACTTATAAAGCAATGCGCCATCCTAAATTTTATCACCCGATGTGCGCTAGATCAGAGAGAAGAGAGGAGGAGAGAGGGGAGAGAGAGAAGGAAAGAGAGAAAAGAAAGAAAAGGATGAACGAGAGAGAGAGAGAGAGAGAGAGAGAGAGAGAGAGAGAGAGAGAGAGAGAGAGAGAGAGAGAGAGAGAGA
>JASKDV010189825.1:0-21023 GCA_032466395.1 Aegires albopunctatus
TGATTATGATTATGATTATTATTATTATTATTATTATTATTATTATTATTATTATTATTATTATTATTATTATTATTTTAACTATTTTACTAATACTATTATTATCATTATTTTTGTTGTTGTTGTTGTGATCTAATTATACTGGACCATTTATTGATACAAAGAAGACTGTAAACCAATAAAGGGAAATACATATACTGATATTAAATGATTTCAAGATCATATTTGATTTTAAACTGTGATTACCGAAATGTTGGGCGTAGATTTACTTCTTTGCTTCCATATTACATTCGTATTACCTATTGTAAATGTAATGTAATTAATCATTGCTTGAACTTGAACATTGTTTTCTCTTCCAGTCAGGGGTCCCAGACAGAGCCTTAGACATTGGATGTGCTGTTGGCCGATCAAGCTTTGAGTTGGCTAGAGGGGTATCAGAAGTTATAGGCTTAGACTACAGTCATTCCTTCATCGACGCAGCCAACATCTTGAAGGAAAAGGGAAGAATGGATTATGAAATTTGTCAAGAAGGACATTTATTTGCTCCTGCTGTGGCTGAAATTGATAAGACTATTGTAAGGAATGTTCAAATGATTATATATACGTTGTAATTGAAATAAGCGAAATAAATCCTATTCCTTTCATGTTTTTCAACATGCACCTTTATTTATTTTATATAAACAGTAGGAAAAATAAGTTATATATCAATTTCGTATTTATTTTGTTTCCATAGGATCGCAACAAGGTGTCTTTTGAATATGGTGACGCATGTAATTTGCGTCCTACTCTAGGATCCTTTGGAGTTATACTTGCTGCTAACCTCATCTGTCGTCTTCATCATCCAAAGAAATTTTTGAAAGATCTAACAACCCTTTTACCCTCTAGGGGATCTATTTTAGTTATTACAGCTCCTTATACATGGCTTGAGGATTACACCAGTAAGGTAAATTGCCATTTCATTGAGGCTACAAAACTGCAATCAAACAGCTATATTTTACACTAGCTATCTATAAATGCTGTTTCTGTATAGTTAAATGTGCATGTATATCATTATATTGCACGTTGTATAAGTATAAGATGATTTATTTCTCATTATTTTTAATGTGCATTGACAGTATCGTGGTAAATTTATTATCTGTGTAATTATTATTATTACATGTAATGATGAAAATGTTGATGCTGATTATCATTGATTATGATAGTGATAATGATGGTGCAGTGAATGTTTATAAACTTTATCATCATCATCATCTTTATTACCGGTACTATCAGAATAGTTATCATTATCATCAAAATACATGTAGGCCTAGCTTACTGATACTTTAAAAATTATTATCACCATCATCATCATTATTATTATTATTATATATATTATTATTATTACATGTATTAAATGTATTTGTTATTATCAATATCATTAATTTCCTGATGGTATCTGATATATTTTTTCAGGATTCCTGGTTAGGCGGCTATACAACACCGTCAGGTGAAAAGGTAACCGGATTTTCTACTTTAAAGAAGGAATTTGTACCTTATTTCGAGCTTGTTGAAGATTTAAACATGCCATTTTTCATAAGAGAAACAGCCAGAAAGAATCAGTGGACCGTAGCACATGCAACTGTGTGGCGACGAAAGTGAACAGTTTTCATTCCTTACTTAGACAATTGTTGTGGATGACATTTTTTAGCTTTTTAAGTTATAGTATAGACTTAGACTTATTTATAGTGGTTATTAATTGACTGATCATCCCCTTGGTATACTCTTGTAAATAATAGTATCATATTATTCAGATTTCACAGATAACCATGTTTATGATACTAATGATAGATTATTAGGCCAACTGCGCATTGGCAAATATTTTTTATGAATATGAATCTTTGCAAGTATATTTATCAGTAAATGTAAGTGAACTTAGCTCAGTAGCCACAAGGTCAGGATGAAACCGTAATAATAATTGGCAGACACCCTGTGGTCAGTGCTAGGGATAAGCTTTCTAATATTTTAATTTAAATTTTATTTATTTTTATTTTTACCATAATCATTAAAATATGACAACCTACAGTGGGGTGAGACCTCTGTTAACGGGAGTTTGACTTGAACTTTAAGTACTTTGTGTTTATTTGAGTGGTATCAATAAAGGCAATACATGTACAATTTTAATGAAATCAACACTATGTTGCCACACCTTTTGATGACTTACAAAATACATAACGGCAATTGGCCATTCATTAATTCACAATTCATAACATAAATTGGTAAGGTATTCCAATTGCCATGGTAAATATTGAGCGCATTAATACATTTAATACATGTAATAATAATAATATATATAAAACTTTGATTTTGAAATGGATACTGACAATAGTGACAATACTACTACTACATATTTCATTTCACTAATTTCTGTCTTTCTTTCATACACTTACACACTTTTCTTCATTTATTACTCAATGTGATTCCAATGAACTATCCTCCTCTTTCAAAATCAATACATGTAGTGAATGGCATGTAGTATGTGTAGGCTACTGATTAAACACAATTATGTCAGAAATATGTGAGAGTGAATAGGACAATAATTGCCAGAATAATAGTCAATAGGTTCATGTGGATCCTCTTATTTAAATTTAAATGATTTACATCCTTCATTCTGTACGGTATTATTACAGTAATACACGGCTGCAGCGGGACTTTTGGGTCCAGAAGAAAAATCCCGCTGTAAGCGAGTTCCCGCTATAGGCATGCAAAGGTTAATTTCCGGATTTTCTATAACCACATGATTTTTTTATTACCTCCCTTGCATGACGTGACCCATGAGCCTCCGAGTCAGACTGTCTTTGGTTCATTGTTTGTTCGTTTGTTTTTTGTGTGTATTTTTTGGGGGTTTTGTATTTTCTTAAAACTTAAAAGATTTTTGAAATTGGAATTTTAGAATTTTAAGTAACAACTGTAAAATGTGCCCCTTCCTCCCCCACATCGTCTCATGGATTTGGAGGAATCACATCTGGTGGTTGTCTTTCTGAATGGGCTTGAAGAAAGCCTGACACGTAGGCCTATCGTACCGGCACTGTAGAACTGATGAAGTGAAAGCGTGCGCACTGGCCAATCACAAAGCCACACCGAAGTACCGTAAACTACTTAACTAGGCCCAAAGCTTGCTCGATCACTCCCGCTGTATCCGAGTTAGGGCTTTTTCCTTGTCCCGCTGTATCCGTGCACAGGTAATAGAGTTTACATAGTAAAAAAAAGGGGGACTCTGGTTAAGTCCCGCTGTAGCGGGTGCCGCAATAGCCGTGTACTACTGTATTACTATAATATGGTAAATCATTAAAAGTGAGACAATATTATTTTACTGGCCTACTTGCACATGCATATATGATATAATTAATATAAATAATAATTTGATTTTAAGAAGGGAAAAAATGTTTGATTCAAGCTTTCCAAAGGATTGTTGTTTCTTGCCACTGCTTTTTAAAACCATATTATTATATGATTATAACTATAAGAAGAGTTAAACCATAGACCAAATGACTTAGTTTTCTCCCACTTGAATAATTGCTAAATTTGCATTTGACTTCTTTGATGACAGCGATAAACCAATGGCAGATAAGCAACTGCCTCTTCTAGGTTATTAATTAATAATAGAAGAATTTCTTTGGAATTTTGACACCATTTGTTTTTTTTTAGTGTCAAATGAGGTACGAAACGTTTTGCATGGCGTCATGCTGATGTGCGTAATGTTTGGGAGCTTGATTAGTCAAAGCCAATAGTTTCCATTAAAGTTAATATGTAAATATTATGCAAAGTAAATTTAAGAAAGCATTTACTTCACTTCATGACAAAATGCCTCCTAATTCAAATATTTCAAAGCTGTAGTGTAACCCCAAGCACTTAACAATCAACCATTGTACACCTTTCTTGAGCAGGAAAAACTACAGAATGTTTTTGAACTGCTATGCCATAACAAGAGCAAGCTTGCTTGAATGTTTTCAAAATTGTTGTACAAGACCTCATATGTTGTATTCTGATGGAATTATATAAATTATAGTTATAGCTAAATTTCCGCCCTAATTTCCTAATGCTATCACAAGCTGTCAACATTTTACAAGTATAATTGAAATAGTATTAAAAAGGTACATATGGTACGTTTTTACAACATTTTGGTGTCAAACATGATGTACATAATAATAATAGCATTGGTGATCTTAAAAGATTATTATTTCCATAATAATAATAACTAGGACTAGGAACATTCTTGTTCCAAAAACAGTCAAATAAGATGTGTGTAACTAACAGATCTATACATATTTTCAAAGAAAAATTAAAACTAAACTAAAAACAAAAAACATTTTGTCGAAGTTGAAAAATTGAATGACTTGGTCATTATACTGGCCGTTTTTGTCGATAGACTTCAAGCCTATACTACTATGCTTACAAAAATATGATGTTATCATAGGAGTCCAAGTTAACAAACATAAGTATGATTTATTTATTACTAATATTACGACTGCAACTACATGTCATTTATTGTATTGTATATTATTACCACACTGCTGTGCGTACTGCTACTACTGCCTGTACTACTAGTACTAGATACTACATAATAATATATGTACATTCATTTGCAATAATTGTTAGTAGTAGTAGCGTTCTAGTTAGGGTTATTTTGTTATCTATACTATAATACAACTTTACAAGTTAAAGTATGAGTATAGTATAAGAACATGCTATGTCAAATTATGTGTCAATACCAATAATAATTCATAATTCATGGGAATGAAAAGTTATCGATTACTTTTTGCTTGCTGTGACTGTTTATTGGTATTATCAATTTCATGTTGTCATTGTCATATGTTGGCCTGGTAGTTTATAATTTATAGTAGTAGTAGTAGTAGGCCTTTTTTGGCTGTCATTGAAAGTAATGAAAATGCAGAATATTTGACTTCAAATTAGATCCAGTCATAGTTCAATACATAATATGAGTAGTGGAGGTTTTGGAGAACACCCGAAACTGAAACTATGGGGAATTCCCACAAAAAAATGTTTTAGTTTTCCTTCAGGATTCATACAAAACATCACTTTTTGTTTGTTGTATGTTTTTCTTTTACTCTTGACAAAACACCTGATTTAATTTTAACGTTTTGTTTGTTTTAAAAAAAGTATAATATTATTATTATTGCAGTTCTCTACTGCTGGATGGTGTATTTATTAAATGAGCCATGTCTCAAAATGGAAATTTTCAACATTTGAAAATGTGATAAAAAATTCACAACTTGAAATATTCATAACTTCGTTAATAATCAAGTTAAGTAAGAGAACTAAACTTGGTATTAAAATATTCAGGATAAAATGATCATTCTTTTCTGTGACTAAGATTGAAAGGCAAAAATGCGACCATTACGAGTAGCCTTGGTCTTTACGGGCTGTCGACCATAGCTATGCGTTTTACATTGTGCTGTCGGGCGTTTATTGAAAATGGGTGCTATTCAAATGACTAGAGAAATGGATGAATTCAATTTATTATTGTGAAATTTCAACACAATCTAGATTAAATTATCTCTCTAACGACAGTACCAAGTATCTGAAGGTCCGATGCCACGCATCTATGAACGTTTTACTTTTGAAGTAACCTCTATTTTACCTATAAAGACCAAAAAACAGGAATTTCAATATTTGTTAATAGCAACCAATTAGTAACACTTTATGGTGTTGGGTCGCCCACAAGACAGAATAAGAAAGAGGTCTAAATATCATGTTTCAATATGTCAATGCCGCAAAATCGGACTGTGTAAGCAAGGCACACACTACGTTAATACAACCCCATTATATTATGTATGAATAGAAAGGGCTTGAATTGCTCATCATGATGGTATGCAATGCATACAACTTCATTGAGAGGCGTGAGGAGTGTGTGAAGATGACCGAAAAATGTGATGCTCGCCTAGTTAACTTGGCGGTTTCTCCTACCTAATTTTACCAGGGAATGCTGTAATTAAATAAATATATCAATAAAGTGGAAAAGTTTGTAATACATGTTATATATTAACATATTTAAATATGGCCGTCACAGGAAAATGTGTCATTATAATCATTTGCCATTTAAAATTAATAATAGTATAGATAATCATCTAAAGCTTATATGTTAACTGTAAACTTAACATTAAAACTCAAGCGACCTTGCACTTCTCTCAAATTAAACAAAAGAAGTATACACAGGATTTTAAAACAATGTTTTTATTGAAAATTTATGTTCAGCATTTGATATAATCAAAAAATGAAAATAAATGAGCAAAATATTTACATGACAATGACTTTATGAACATGATTAATTTTCAAGTCTGATATAAGCTACAATGGAAATAACAGGTTGACAACAAATGATAAAAACAACCACTCACTGAATTGTTACAAACTTTGCACTACATCTCATGCCTCACTCACATTCTCACACTGGCTTTCTAAAAACTGTAGGAAATTTTTTAATCATCACATCTGTCATCATGTTCACCATTCTCTCTATCATGACTTCTTGAGCGGGATCGGGATCGGGATCTGGATCTGGACATCGAGATCTTACGCTGAGGGCTCTCGGATCTACTCTTGGATTTTTTATCCTTGCTCATGCTGCGGGATCTGCTACGAGACCCACTTCTGCTCCTTGAATGACTGACACTCCTAGAATGACTTCTAGAGCGGCGCCGACTCCTGGATCTTGATCGGCTACGTGATCTGCTGAAAAATTATTTTTAAAAGCAATTAACATGGTCATCAAATCTAAACCACAATGATCAGTTACTTAACATAGGTATCAAATATAATTGTGTATTATAAATTATTATTTTTTATGAATTGTCTAAATCTACAAAAATTCTTCAATAGGTCATTAATTTAATTTAGCATCAGTAATGGATGTTAGTAACATTTATGATTTTTTGCTGATAATATGTCATATCCCAACTCCATTTTCACAACTGATTGAAAAGATATCAAACAATGTAAATTCATTAGCAATTTTAATGTCAATGTGACATAAGCGTAGTTCTGGACATGTCCAGGATTTTAAAAAACTGGTTATCCAATTGCAGTTCACGGGTTCAATGATCTAGAAGATCTCTATAACTGGGTCAGTTTTGATTATAAACATATAAGAAAATTGGAAAATAGTCCAAAACTGGGTCGAGAATAAAAAACCAGTTGTTTGAGCTTGTAACTGGTTATCCAGATTTGAAACATTTTCTGCCCACCACTAATTAACAGTATTTATGTCATAGGTCTAACATGTGACTACAGTGATCTCAAGCTGGAACAATATTAGATCTAGGCGGGTTTTCTAACAATATAATAGATCTATAGTATAAAATAAAACTAAGCCAATGCTGATCATTTAAACTAAGAAATTTAAGTGTATTTTGGAATTGAACATAATCTTATCATCACTGTCTTCGGATACAAAGAATCACAACGACCAGTTGAGCTCTATTACCCATTGCTTCAAAATCATCTCTACAATGTCACATCCACTGTGTATGACTCTTTGAATAAATAATTAATATTGTCGACGAATGACCATGTTACTACACTACGAGTAGTGTTAGAGAGGCGGAGTGCCAATGATAGTCACCGCTGTCATGCTCGGCAAGTTGATGACCGAATGCATTCCACGAGTTGTTTCCTAGTGATTACGAGTAGCAGGACTTGATTAAGTAAATAGTGAAATCATTTTCAAGCAGCGTGAAAGGTGGTCACCTGCATCATAAAGTGACACAATTTCTTCATTATATCTTATAAAGCCTTGGTTTATGCCCCCAAACCCATGAAATTGCATTAATTCTTTGAATTTAAGAGATATTTCCCTCTATATTTCATCATGTTGGTCTGGGTCTGGGAGAGACTTTCTCTTTTCTGTAGCAAAAATTATGTTGGTTAGGTATGACAGTGCATTACACTGGTGACTCAACTATAAACTTGTCGATGTACAATTAATTTAGGTCGGGAAATTAAAAAAAAAACAACACTTGAGACAGCACCTGAATCAATGGGGTCTTCTTAATTTGCCATGGTTAAAGTTTGGTGTTATTCAATCACCCAGCTGAATGTGATAGCACACTTGTCATCAGTGCAACCAATATTAGGCGAAAAATTCAAGGCTTTTCAGATTTCATCTCAACCATACTACCCGGTACAGTAGAAACCATATATAACAGGCCTTTTAAATCCCCATTTTTATATTCTCTTTATCTTCAGTAAAATTATTTAATTATTTAATCTCCATCAGTGTCGATCCAATGAGCCGTCAAACGGGAACTACTCTCCTACACTGAGTGTATTAAGCCAGGAAGACCAGAATCAACCAATCTTTGTACCTTTGTGAGTGTACCCAGGGGGATTGGGGGTAGGCTATGCCTGAAGCCTGCCCAGCACCCAACACAGGAGGCGATGCTCCTGTCGTATGGTCTTAGTGTTAACCAATGAATGTACAATGTAATTAGTGAACAGACATGAGTGAGTACAGTGCAACTGCCACTTGACACTAGGCTTAGGCTTTTAAGACTAGGAAGACGCAACACGGTGATGTTTGCCCATTTCCCTTGAATATCTGATATAACAGGGATTTTGCTTTGGTCCCACAATCCCTATTATATCAGGTTTCCACTGTACATTATTTTACTTCTCTTAGTTATCAATATAAAATTAGATTAATATAAAAGCTTCATTCTTAAAACTTTTTTTTAAAATCACTAATCGTGGTTGGGCAGTTTTCCCGTAGCACTCTCATGAAAGCTAACCTTTTGAGAATAAGTATTCATACAAGAAAACTCATATACCCTATCCCTCATAAATATTTACCTGTGCTTCTTAGGTTTATCTTCAACCAGTCTTATTTTTCGTCCATTAATTTCGGTGCCATCCAGTTTGTCAATAGCATTAGCCAAATCAGAACTGGTTGCAAATTCGATAATCCTGAAAAGAGAAAATTGCGTCATATCACTTCATGTAACTTTACGGTAGGCTATACACAAACCACCAAAAATAAAATAAATTTAAAATACAATCGAACCCGCTGATTCTGAAATACTCATAAAAATTTCCGTACAACCGATAATGATGCAACATCGCTGTGTAGGGGTATTTTAGTATGCTATAATGGAGTTTTGGGTGATATAAACATCAATGGAAAGTAAACACTGCATCAGCCATTTTGTAAGTGAGCTTGGGACTGCCATTCACTGCGTTTGTTTTTTTTCTTGCTGTTGTTCTTTTTTGTATTGTTTCCTTTGAGGCTGGTGTCCGTTTGACTTTTGCCCGATGATTTCTGCAATTTTTTTTCTCAACGGGCAAAAAACATTTCAGTATAAGCAGGCTATTAATTGCACATGACTTTTGACTAAATAAAGGTCATTCCCAAATTTGATTCTTGTCAGAAGGTAAAATTTCAACAACAAAAAAAAACAATTGAACATTGTAGATGAGATTTTTTTAAAAATCAACATTATTATTATTAAACTTAGATATCTGTGGCCGTATGAATAATGAACGACTAAGTTGAGGCACTTTCCGAGCCCGTACGGACACGGTTGTGTAAATCTGAACTTACACCGTACGCAAAATGCAGGTTTGTGCGCACTACTAGCTACGACCCCGTAGGCATATATGCTGCTTAGGAATTTATAAAATAGCCTCTAGTGCACATGCTCACAAAGGTCTGCACTTACATCTGACCATAGACATAGGAGAGAAATATGTAACATTATGTCACTGCTTCGGACTTTCGTTCTTATTCTTAGAACAGTTCTACTGTCAGTTCGTTGCAGACGGCAGTCTCTCATTTTCATTTACTCGTACCTACTCTTTTCTACGTAAATTAAATCGCTCCATTTCCATCATTCGCAATCAGTCGATCTCGAATCTGTATTTTAGTTCAAGACTAGACCAGATTTTAGATCTAAATCTAGATTTTTTTAACAGTTCTTCATTGAAACCAAGTTAAAAAGTCTGCATCTAGATCTAGATCTAGTTTTTTCTAGATCTAGATTTAGTAACAATAAGTAGTTGATCTCTAGACTGTAGCTCGAGTTAGATTAGGCCTAGATGCATTGCATCAAAATCAAAAGTCAAAACCTGGATGAAACCTAGATTAGAATCTATAAATTTCTTCTTCCTTTGTGCTGTTTCAAGTATTCTAGATCTAGATCTAGATCTAGATCTACATGATGTAGACTAGAATCTATTTCAGCTCGACTCACTCGAAATCAAAACTGAGTGTGTCAGCTTAGATAAGTACTTTATTTTAAATGGAAGATAAATTTATAAATCTACTTCTATAAGAAATCTAGATCTAAATAAATAAATTTAGTTAATTGGTTGCCATCTTGGTTGGAAAGAAAGTTCCACTACGACCTCGTAACTGAGTTAGTGGTGCTTTCCACTAGGCGTAACTTTCGTGTAGGGTTACACCAGCGTGTAGCAGTCTTCGCTCATTTTGCATACACACTAACTGCTACGGGCTCGTGATGGCTCACTACGACCCCGTAAGTGATTTAGGGGGTGATTATTCATACGGCTACTGCAAACTACAAAGAAACGATGATTCTTTGGTTAACTGATTGTACATTTTATCATTACCATTGTTTATATCATCTCCTTGGTAGTCCCTTTAACTGGCTTTTAAACATTTCTTGAATGCTTATTATTTTCTATATTCGTGTTTTGTCTTTCCATTTCGTTCATTAAAAGCCTTTCAATTAGTGCAATACAATATTTGCAAATCTTCACGACAATTTTACATAACATTATGACAATATTCAAAAGAATCCGTTATTTTCTGAAATGCAGTTAAACCACATAATTTGATGATGTATCCGCAATGAGAAGCATTAATTCATTTTGGCGAAAAGATAATCTGTATTCTCTTACTGTGTTATCATTTGTATTCCCAAAAGGATGCAATTTGAGTGCCTTACTCAAAGTAAAAAATATTGTTTATTTTACTCTATTTCCTATCCTCTTTGTTATTGACATGAGTAATGGTACATCTTTCTGTTGTGTTTTATTTTAATTTGAGGACAATCTAATGGCTTTTATGTCATTAAGAAAGAAATGTCATTTTTCTGAAGATTTGTTGTCATATATTTCTAAAATTGCTCAAATAATTGAAAAAGTCAAATATAATTTATCAGGCACACTTTTCTTTTCTCTTCTTTTTTAACAGGCACACTTATTTGAATATCAGCCTTGCCCTATCCTATTTCAGTAGTGTTGTAACTACCTGGGTTCTTGTAATTCAACAAGTCATATAAGAAACGCCTCATTGCCTTTAATTCATTTCTCTCATTAAAATTGTTATTCTAAACGACATAGTATCAATGTTGTTTAGTCTCCTTGCAAGTTGAATATGTTTTATTTCTATAATTCTTTCAATAACATGATTTTTATCCTCCTCAAATAACGCTGATTGTATTCACAATTCTTGACATGCATTGCCAGCTTTTATATTACAGTACATCCCACATATCGACATCGCTTTTATTGACATCTTGCATTATATCTCAATGCCATTTATTTCAAATTCCTGTTACCGGTATTTTCCTTATATTATATTATATATAAAAGCAAAACTCTGTATATCAACATTAATTTGATAAAAAACATTAAAAAAACCCATCCTGATTGTGTTGATGAAGCCAATAAAAAAGAAAATAAACAAAATGAATTCCCGCCAATAGCCAGTAAATATATACATGTAATGATAGTCAAAAAATAAGGAAATGTAGACCTATGCTATTCTACCAATGGACCTATGTGATTGTAAGCCAATGAAATGGCATGCTCTCTGACCTTAAATAAGGCCAAAATTAATCCATAAAGTGACATTGTGTTAATGCCTTGCATTGGTAGTGTCCTTCCCCCATTTTCCTATTGATATAATTGATCTGATATGTATTGATGTTCCGCTTAAATTATTCACATATATGTCGGCAGTCCCAACAATGTCGATTATAAGCAAGTTGCACTGATGTATTTATCTAAATGAAAAAAAGATGGAAAATGAAATAGAGAGAATTTTATGTAACAAACATTCTAGTTCTAATTCATATAGTACTATGATAAAAGATTTCTCAAATATTATTTTTTAAATCAACTATGCAAAAAAATATATAAAAATTTCAAATATTATTAGCATATTATTCTCTTATGTGTATATTTGTATAAAGGAAAAAAATCATTAATTCATCTAGCAAATCATGACTTTCTCAATGATATTTCTATTGTCACTGTGCCATTTTTCTTTCTTAGTAATCTTAGTTATCTTAACCACAGGGTTAGGGACTAGATCTAGAAATGTTTAGTCTGTTATGTCGATTTGTTTCTTAAATTAAATATAGCTCTAGAAATCATTGTACCACCTGGCCAAACTGCAGTTTGCATCCAAAACGAAGTACATGTATATTTCTCTATGAGTACTGGCTGCAATAATCTTTTTTAATTTAATCCTTCTGCTACTTGAAATAGATTAAGTATTCATTTTCAATGTACAGTAAAACCTCAATTTAACGTACTTCCTTCAGACCACAAAAATAGTAGGTTGCAGCAACAGTTTTGAGGAAAGTCATGTGATCAATGATAATTGTTTACTCTGTGATGATACATGTAGGCCCCTACCTGCTAAATCTAAAACGACATTTACTGAACTAACTCCCCTATTTCCGCAAGCCCAACACCCTAACAGTTTGGAGAAGGGCTTAATGTACGGGTATGTAAAAATAAGAATTGCTGAGACTAGTGAACAAAGACAAGTGAAATGAAAATGTCAATCACAATGTAGTCTTCTCAGTCTCAAGCTACAAACAAACAAACCCCTCATTACCATTACAACTACATGTATATGGATTTTAATTGGTTGAAGAAATTATACCCGTCATTAGGCTTTACAATGATTGGACAGTGGGAATCAGTGGGAGTGAATCAAGCCCCACCCATTGTCTTTGCTCATTGTCTTCATATTACCGCTACCTTAAATTCAATGGGGCAATAGACTTACGTCTCATAATCAGACATGGCGTTCACCTGCAAAATGCTGACATCTTTAGATCTAACAAAACGAGGGAGACTAGTACGATCATTTTTAGAGAACCTTTATACCTGTATCATACCTTTACAACCTTCATACCGCCTGCCCATGATAATATTAGGTCATAGAAGGAGTCCAGTAAAAGTTGTTCTATTCACGATGAAATTTAGAGATGAGATTATCAAGTCTTGATAAACAAATACATGGTAAAAATGGTTTTTAATGAAATAAAAGTACGTTTTAGCCGAGGACGTTGTAGACCAGGTGTTTTATGAAGAAAAAACAACTTTGGGACTCAGGACTTAGATAAAGGTATTTTGCAGCCGAGTGTATGTTATAGACCGGGTACATTAAATCAAGGTTTTACTGTAGTTATTGTTAGCTCCTGATGTCTCAAGTTGGACTTTGCATATTATATACAATACGGCATTCACTGCAAGGCCATTTATTATTTTAAAACAAGCAAATAGTTCTATATAAATTATTTTGGTTGGTCATATCCTGACTCTCTCAGTAGGCTGAGGATAACATTTTTATATGATATAATATAATTCTTTATGCTTGTTTATGGCTTGCCCATGTTATAAATACCTTAGTAGACATGAAATAAAAAGATCTGAATTCCATCACTTTTAATCTCATCATCCCATATTACTCTTGTTGTGAAACCATAGCAATTCCATTATTTTTATTGGTGAATGGCTTAGGAGGGGTAAACAACAATACATAAGGATTCTCAGGTTGTTGGGGGGTTTGGCTTTTCTCATGCTTTTATAATTTTAAAATTCTTTATATGATTTTTCCCCTATCCTTTCTCATCATTTCAATTTCCTCTTTCTCCACAAAATTTTGAAAGAGATGAAATAGCATAGATAATAATAATAAGGCCAGTTTTATTTTCCCTGAACCCTCACTAAATCTAATCCTAACCCTCTTACTACTACAACAACTATTACTACTTCTACTATAATTAGTACAACGTATTGCTGCTAGGCTAGATCTCTTAGTTCTTAGATCTATTTATAGATCTATGCTAGCTAGCTAGGTCTAGTCTAAACTGTGTCATGGCGAAAGTTTCATATTTTCTCACCTTTTGTAACACAAAACAATCCTTATACAAAAACATTCAATAAATTGGCTAAAAATATATCACCTCTTATAGAACCAACTTGTAATACACATTTAAAGTTGTAAATATTTTAATATCGTCTCTCAATCAGTTAAATCGAAAAGTAGCCTAGTCAGTCGAGTGTTCGGGAAATACTCACTTCATAATAATAATCCATGTATTTTTTGTATTTCCATATATTATTACAGCTCTAAGACTATTCTGCATTTGATGGTGCAGATCTATATCGTCTCATTGCTTTGCAATAGTGTGTGGTTTAGCTCTAAATAATTTTTTAAGCTTTGGAAAAGGAACCAAAAGTCAAATTAAGGTCACAAATGCTTGCTCTTCTTTCACAGAATACATGTACTTGTATTATTCTTATCATAAATATAGTAGGCCTACCGATAGATTATTATACATCATTCACAAAGAATATACATCATTCAAGCATCATCATCACCATCCTATTATCTTTTAATCTTATTAGTTTTGTACAGTTTTCTTAAAAGATATTGTGGGCCTAGTTTTGTAGCCGTGTGGCTGTGTGGAAAATTTCATTTTAAAATTCAAAACATTGCAATTTTTAAAAAGTAAAGGGGATGAAATTGCATTTCTGCTGCAAATTTACTTTCTCATTTGGACAATTTGATATTAATACTGCCAAAATTATTTGAATTGTATAGAATTGGAAGTAATGGCAAAAATTGCAAGAAAGCAAAGAGGTCGCTATGTTTTCCAATGGTCAGCCTAGTGGGAATACCCTCTTTCACAGTTGACCCCAATTTTTAATTGCCTCTCTCAAGAATGGTGTAAATTGCTCAAAATGAAATGGGCCTGCCACTTTTTAAAATTTGTATGAAGTCAACAGTCTTTACTTTGGTTGTAAGCCACTAGGTTATGATACGTGATATTTTGATTGACTTAAAACTGTGATCCATTTAGATCACCCTCATTCAAATGTGCAAGATGCGCCCCCTTCCCACCTGGCTAGGAACTATCTGAGACCACCCTATTTTCCTTATTATTATCATAAAAACAATCCTTTGTTTCAGGAGCCAAAAATCATGTTGTAACAGCTATGTTGTGATATGGGTAACCTCACTCTTATACATTCCAATTTTCTTGTTACCATAATTCATTTGTGTCTATATCTTTATTCGTTTTTCATGTTGTATACCGATCTATACCTATTTGCATTCCTCCTTCCTATTCTTATTCACTTTCAGAACTACTTTTTTCTTTTCGTTTCTCAATTTTTAGCCTCTTTTGCTCTCTATTTTTCTTCTGTCTCCTTTATCCGATCCTCAACGTTTCTCTGTCCATGTTATATGATTCAAGCTTTACAGTCGAGCAAATCCTTTGCCTTCTAATTTTTTATAAATCGTATCAGTTCCAATCAGTAATTTATTCATTGTATATTTTTGTTGTTTATGAAAAAGGTACTTAAGCCTTTGACTATGCGTGATATCATGTGCTTAGAAAATCTTTTAACAAATAATACTTTGAATGAAAATTTTATTTTGCACTCAACTCATGGAATACCCCTTCTTTGATTAGTTAATGAATTAATTAAAATTATTCCAAAATTCAAAAATCATTGTAAATGAAAATTATTGTTCTTCTGTGTTTAAAGTTTTTCTTTTTTAACAGTACCATGGCATGCATGTATCCTTTGGCAAAAAATCAAAAAAACTTTTGTTTTAATAATCATTTTTCGCTTATGTATTTTTTATCTTCTTTCAATATTTCTCTTATTTTCATATCCATTTTCAAGTGAGAAAAATATGGTCAAACTAGAAACAATTTTTTGTACAAGAAATGACAAACCAATATTTTATTCTTCTGTTATAACAAGAAATGGAAAAGCAACAATTAAAAAAAACATCATATTGCAATTTTGTTTTGTCTCATTTTTTACTGAAGGTAATTTCTATTCACTTTCTCACCCTGAAGATAATATGGAAACATGACCTACCACTTTCACACCATGAGCAAATGAAGTTAATACCAAAAGTAGGCCTTCCACAATTTCTTTAACATCCTGAGTAAATGAAGTACCCGGTACCAAAATAAGCAGGCCTTCCACCCTCACTTTAACACCCTGAAAGTATTTTCTCAGTAAATAGGCCTACCACCTAAACTATAGAGAAGTGTCAAGTCTTTCATGATTTTAATCTTTGAAGGTCTCACTAGAAGTGTTTTTTGTAAAAATTAAGCTTCAATAAGAGGGAACAGAGCCAATCTCATTCTGAAGTAAGAACACTGCATAATGGTACTTGTACTTGGGAAGAGAGAAATTAATTTTCTATGAGAAAAATTCTCGCCTTAAGTTGCTATCATGATACTTAACACACAAAATATCCCTACTAGCAATTGAATGTGACACTTTGTCCTTGGGCACTCTGAGTCCCAGTGACTTCTAGACAGTTTTTTACTTTTGCCATCTACACCAGACGGTTTCCCTCTTGTAGAAGTTTTAAGTCCCTATACATGTACTAAACTCTTGATGAAAAATATCAAGGGATACAAGGAGTGGTCCTTACTTCCAGCATGGAAGTCAAAAGTACAGAATGTGAAAATATAGAAAGACAGAGGAGTATAGAGGAGCATGATAAAGAAAAAGTACAAGAGAATATGTGTTGATGAAATACAGAAGGATGGACTTTGAAATGACAATAATAATAGAGTGTTTTTTCAGCTCTATTAAAAACTCATGCTTTATCAGTGACTCACTAACATGCCCCAATAGCCAATAAAAGAAAGTGTTTAGAAAAGTGTTCTAAATGCACAATGCAATATCTTCATTAGTGATTTTAGAAATTCAGGAGTCTGGTATTCTAATATAGATTTCACTTTAAATATATATAAACCCCTTTAATTTCATATCAGGCATTTAAGTGTCAATCAAACTAAACTGAGATATTTGTATACATATTTTAATCTTCTGGCTGTGCTAAACTAGTTAAAGAGAAAAAAGTCAAAGAATGTTCTCACGACCTTTGAGGTACTATGCCAAATAGTAACTTGAATAAGGCTGAGATTACATTATATATAGTCTTTCAATCAGTCTTTCTTCACTTTCTGCACAGTTTTCAACATTGCTCAAGTATCAAACTGATCTACCAGATCCCCTAACCCTATATTACCTTAGGGAGTAAGCTTTAAGGCCCTGTCAAAATACATTACCATAAATTTCATTTTTAAATATTACATTACTTTTAAAAATAGTAAAAGTAAATAACTGAAAAATTACTGTGAGAAATACTTGGCTCTCCTTTATTCAAAGGGCTGACCACCATTTTTCTTTAGAATTTTCTACGCAAATGATAAATTCTGAAAAAATTAGCACCTCTATTTTTTCAAAACATCAGTCTCTTATTTGTCTTCATTCGAAATAATTTTAACAAACCATGCCTTACAGTAATGACTGATTGTAACAAAAACATTCATTCAATTAATACTCTATGAATGAAGCAACTTTCAAACCATCCAACTCCCAATCATATCTTCTTCTTTATCCCGAATCCATTAATTTATCTTGGCTTGTTTTCTGACACAATTCGTCTCGAACCTGGGAGAAGACAAAAATATAAAAAAATATGTAGGGTATAGCTGTTAATTGTCTATTCTATGAAAATGTAAACTCTAAAAGCAAACTCCATATTATCCATTCTACTATTATATGTGTTAACAAAATAATTCTGTTATGTTCGCTGGCCCAAAAATCCATTTGTTCAATTATAAAAGCATTATAAACATTTAGAATAAAAATTGTTCTAATATAGCACTCCTTATACTCCTATCCACGTCCACAGTGTCACTATGTTCAGGGCTATTTTTACATTAACTAATACTTCCCTGGCCAACAGTAACACAGAATAAGCCAATAGTAAGAAAAAATAAGCCAATAGTAAGAAAAAATAAGCCAATAGTAACACATCGTGGACAAGACATGGGGCCTTATTAAAGTATTGGCATGAATACATTTTGGGACACTCACTACCTATCTGTAACGGCCACTTTCTCAATCATACCTGAGTGGAGTGGCGTAAATGGGACCAAGTATTTTACTTAAGGACAGATTGCCAATGACACGTAATTACATAGCTGCAAACTTTTCAGAAACCAAACCGAACGTACTGCATGGCCTTACAGTACACTAACACCCATTTTCCCATAGCCAAGAAGAAAAAACCCTGAAGTTGTAGCAAGGAATAGAAACATCAGCATTGGTAGTAATGTATTGAAGTTGTCTTACTCTTCATCATAGTTATTTATTTCAAGAATAGTTAATTTGCAAAAATCTGTGGAATAAGTGAGTAGCTTTCTTGACATAGAGTTAAAATGATTGCTCAACATTGCATGAGTTTGCCATGTGATAAGTAGCATTGCGTAAATCTTGCTGAAACAATACATTCTACGTGTTGATTTGTTTCTATTGATAATGGATTAGCATTTTGTTTAAGATTCTTCACTTTTCAGTACATTTTGCAACAAAAGCAAAATAAACAAAACTTAACCTAGAAGATCTAAGAATAAATGACTCACTTGTTGATTCAAGAGACCAAAAATGTCCTGACATCCCACCATGATCTGATCCATTACTTTAGGTAAATGGTCCTCATGAAGACGGGAATTCATCTCAAGAAACACAATCTAGGTAGACAATAATATACCGGTCAATGGTGATGGTTATGACAGCAACATATTGAAGTAGTATAGATCATACTGATACATGTACATAAAAGGATATGATGAGACAAAAATGCTCAACATCGCAGTGCTTATTTCTTTCATGAAAACATTGATCAATTTTCTAATGGATTCAAGTGTGATTTCTCTACAGGCCTATTACTAATTACAAATAGACAACCATCCGGGCAATAGGTCTGTCACAACATAATTTGTAACTGTACAAAATTTGCTAACAAGTTTATGTGCCGCAATTCAAAAACACTATAAAGAATAGGAATACATCCTGCTCTGAGAATTATCTAAAACAGGCACCATCTTCACCAAGACTGTGGTAGGCCAGGGGTGTTCAACCGGTCTATCTTCAAGTTCTTGGCAGTCAATTAGGATGACTGTAGGACACAACCACGAGGTTTATTTCTTCTATTTGTCTTTGTATTTTAGTGGGTTGTTTATCTTGGATTTGGCGGGTTTGAATGTTTTTTCTTCCTTTAGTTAAAGTGAATAATGCACACCAGCATAGGTTTGGTTTCTTATATTTTTTGTTTCAGGACTTCGCCAGACTGGTAGATCTCCAAAGGCTGGGAAATGTAAAAGTAAAAGTAGATTACATGTCAATAAAGGTTGAGCACCCCTGCTGTAGGGCTACTACTGGTTGTGGCATGAGTACGGGCATAATTCTGAGTGTACCGGTTTATCTTTTCATAAAAAATTAGTAGTGCTCTAGCACTATCAGTATTTTCTTAATCTCTATGCTCTCAACAGGAAACAAAAACCCACCTGTTCACACCGTGGTAAAATTGCCATAACGACCTCCGCACTACCACTGGACTCCTCCAAGTGATTGATGTCCACTATGGGGGTGTCCCGTATCAAACTGCCAGAACAAGCGATGACGTAGTCTTTCATAGGAATGCCTGCATCTATAAGGGCCAAAGTGGCTGCGTTCACACTTGCACAATAATTTCCGCCATCTGATTGCAACACCTATGATAAGATACAAAATAATGACCTTTATGTACGATTATAGAAGGTATAGATGTTATATCGTCTTCACCCATAATAATAGTTGGGTTAAACCTTTTTTCCTGGGTAGAATGAAATCTGAAATGAGCCGCTGTTATTTTACATAGGGTTTTGTATGACCATGGTCATATTGGCCGGATTAACCAAACTTTTTCCAAAAAAGAACAAGTTCCAAAATGATCCAGCGAAACATCCCATGTATTCCTATTTTATGAAAGGGGTGACAAAGTTATCCCAATTTCAGTTTCATAAAGTGAAACATCCCCAATGAATTTTTGTTTGTATGATTTGGGTGACAAAGTTTCTACTACTTCATATAGAGAAATATCTGATGTACGTTTTGCAAAATGTCCACTGTTCAAGAGATAGGAACAAGTTTGAAATAGACTATGCTTAGAAATTTGGCACAAATTATTTTTAAGGAAAAAATGAAAGCTTCAGAGAAAAATATTCGTCTCTGCATGCATAGGCATGATAATAACTGCCCAGACACCAAAAGTAATCCATCAGAACTATTTGAGTCAAACATTTTGCTCTTGACATTAAACAACTCACCTCCACATAGATGTCAATCTGTGTTTTGGGGTAAAGCTCTGTCAAAACAACGGCATCAAATGTTTGTTTGAGATGCATTGTCATTTCCTGTGACTTTCTGTCTCCTCTAGGTCTGTTTTTACGGTCTTGAGTGCTGAATGTTGCCATGCTGTATTGACAGTTGATTAGAGTCTTGTCGTGAAGTGATTTTGATTTACTACCAGTCACCTAGATTAAACAATGGAAACAGGAAAAATACATAAATTAACCACAATAATGATAATAATAAAAAAAGAAACCTGTTAAACTGATTCATAAATGTGGTATATTTTTAATATTCACAAGGTGAAAAATGATAGCCTATTATAATAATAATAATGGAAAGCATTTGTATTATAGGTAAGAATATATTTTTAATTTGTTGATAATACTTGGTTAATATAATGTTTTGCACAATTTGAATTCAACCATGAAAAGTGTCAATATATTATGTATGATAGTAATACACCATATATATATATATATATATATATATATATATCAATTAAAGATATTATTCCGTGACTACGTAGTTTCGTCCATTTTGGACTCCTC
>JASKDV010189826.1:0-11679 GCA_032466395.1 Aegires albopunctatus
CCACCACCACCACCACCACCACCACCACACACACTTTTTTCCCCTTAAAATCTGTAATAATGGTGGGTAGTTACGTGATATGAAATTTATTAATTCTATACATTTCTTTTCCAGACATTTACTGAGGTTAAGAACATTTTAATAATTACTTTCACAGATTGCTAACTTTAAATTCAAGTTTTTGCTCAATAACAACCAAATTAGAAGAGCATGACTGATGTTTTATCATATTTGTTTTTATCTTGTCACTCTGTTTTTTATTTTTTCCATACAGATATTTATTGACAGAGATCCCAAACTTTTCTCTGTTATTCTTAACTTTCTTCGTTCAAGAGAGCTTCACATGGGGTATGCAAACAGACTACTTCACTTGTTTTTTTTTTGTTACAACTCAATCCCATCCATTTTTGGTTTTTATTAAACATTCATATGATGGGAACCAAAACTTTTTGAATAAGATTTTTACTTCAAAGATTAGATAGATCAGTTCAAGTTCAGTATCAATTGATAAATTGATTTCTAAAGATTGATGACATGTATTTTATAAAAACGTATTTTATTGGTGTCCATAGTTGTAATAGTAGCAGCAACAAATTTATTTACTTAAATAGAATTGAATTTTGTAGGTAATTTTATTTTCACATTTTCTTTAAACTCCCCAGAAATGTTGACCTTTCTGCATTGAGACATGAAGCAGAGTTCTATGGTATCTCCGCACTAGGTACAAACTGTAGGTTTAGTGTTTGGTCATAAAGTTGATAACTGCTGATTGTTATCAGTTATGGCTCTGGTTTTTGTTGTTTTCATCTATGTCTGTAGGTGTAATTGATATAATCTTGATTTATTTTTTGATAAAGTATTTATTTATTATTATTTTTTTCTTTTTACAGTTCAGCGCCTTACCCTATGTGAAGATCTTGAGCACTCATCTTGTGGTGATGTTCTTTTTCATGCATACTTCCATCCACCTTGTAAGTGATAAAAACTTCCTAAAAGCATTGAGATACCCCCTTGAAGAAAGTGAAAACAAAATAAGCCATCCCTTTATGTGCATGAATATTGATTATGTTTTTAAAAACCTTTGGAAAGTTAAAATATTGGTTTGCTTAAATTAGATTATTGCAAATGCAAAAGATAATTCATTAGTTATCTTATCATTTCCCAAATATCCATTCTTCACACAGCACCACCTATTAGAGATACAGCAAGTGCCCGACAGTCAATTGTAAGCGTTGAAGGTAACGACACTATTCGAATAAATAATGGACAAAATTCGGATACCCGCCCCTATGCGCATCTCAGGTGAAAACCTATACCTATTTTTACTTTGGCATCTGTTTTGTTTTGATATAAGAATGATTTTATAGTAAATGATAAAGATGCATTTTGTTTTTTATTTTCAGTTTTGATTTTTAATCTTAATATTACTGTCAGTAAAGAGGTTTTGTTTGAATTGTTGCTTTTGGCTATGCTGACATTGATTGCAACCATAATTTATCCATTTAATTTGAGCATTCTAGAAAGAATATTTTGCTTTTGTTGTTTAAAGATTTTTGTTTAAGCTATCAGAATCTATTGATCAAAATAACTTAATCATTCCTATTATGAGATTCTATAAACTATAATTCAGACAACCCTCATTGGATGCAAGTCAATACCTTCAGGATTCCTTAGAGACAGGAGCAAGACAGAACCAATTACAATCTGCATTGGCAGATGCTCCATCCTTATTCCAAGGCAATGATCCTCTGAGGGGCCCTAACAATTGGAAAAATGAACGGATTAAAAATAAAGGTTTGACTCTCTGCTTAACTGAAACAATTGCACGTTTTATGGGATATATATATATTAATAATATAGATATTATTGAAATGAAGATTAATTTTATATTCTACAGTTATTAGAGTCATTCTAAAGAGTCTAGGTTGAGTAGAGCTGTAATATTTTACAAAAACATTGCTTACCAGCTCAGCGAGGCAAAATGGTGTCTATGCTCCAAGCCGACCGGAAGACTATGGTCTTATTGGTTAACTTTGTCAAATTTGGACACTTGAAGAAATAAAATGAAAGGGATCATGTATCTAAGATTCCACTAATTAGTGTCTGATTATTAATTTAATTTGTTTTCTTTCTTTTTTTTCATTTGTGTGTGTCAAACTGAGGAAGAAATTATATCAAATTGTATAAAAAATTATAAAGATTTATAAATCATGATCTTGGCCTAACAATAATATCATCTTAACAGGTTCTCGCTTTGATCCTAGAGTAACTATGGTGAGAGGCCATCAAAACTGGATTTGTGCTGCTTATCCTCATTTTGTATGCTGCTTCAGGTAATTTCAGTTTGGGGGGGGGGTTGCCTCATTCATAAGTGGCTTAATTTCCTGGCACTCCAGTTTTGTTATCATCCCTTTATTTCTTATTTCTTAATTTTGTTTCTTTAATGCACTCATTTAGGGCATCTGCAACCACTAAATTATGCTCTATATACTTTACAGGGGATCCCTGGCAGGCCTTTTCAGTCCAGAATTTTTCTTAATGCCTTCAAGAATGTACATACTGAGCCAATCAGCCTATAACTTGGTACTCATTTTACACCTGAGTACACAATAAGGAAAGTGAATCTTTGTTAAGGACTCAACATGAAAAGATTAAGGCACTTGATGGCATGACGTCGAGGCGGACATAAAGAAAAGGTGATGTACCTGGAAAGAGTTGGAGAGAGTAGCCCATAATAGAGGACTCTGGGGGTCTGTTGTCGATGGCCTGAGCTCCAAGTTGAGCGATGGTCCTTAGTAGTGGTGGTAGTAACATTAAAATGATGTTCACACCAACTTGTGCATTCTTTCATACGTTTTTCAATTTCTGACAATGCAACGTAGTTGCAGTCCATATAGTGAAACCCCAATATACAACTAACATCGCAATCCAACATAGAATTGGCAGTATAGAGACTTTTGTAAGAGTTTGGAGTAATGAGATAGATGGATTGGTAGAGAGAGAGCCCTACCCACTGTAATTGATACCAGGGGGATATGATTTTTATGTTATCCAACTCCTCCCTCCTTGCCTCTTGATGTAAGGGATTGAGATTGAGTGAGCTTTTTTCATTGATATTAAGTAATAACTTATTTTTTTATGATTTTAGAATGAAAGATTCAACCGGTTGGCATTTGGTTTGGTCTAGTCAACACATGGATGCCCAAGTTGAAAGGATTGCCTTGAATGCCAAAGTAATGAGCTCTAATCAGGATAATCTAAACAACAAGATGGTTGCAGCTTCTTCTGGGTCTCTAGTTTGGTTGTGGTCAGTTAGTGATGAAGGGGAAAGTAGACAAATAGGTGAGAGCCATTTTATAAAATGATGTGATAATGTAATGTTAGGTTTGTTTTTATCAGAGGGGATGGGAGTCAACACCGAGATCTTTTTAATTTTTAATTCCTTCCTTTTTAATTTGTTAACAATTATAATTTCAGCAATATCTTCCAAGAAAGACTGACATCTTAGCCTATACCAGCCAGAGAATTTTAACAAAGTAATTTTAATGTAAATAAGTTTTATAACATATTTGCTAAAAAATATTGTTCATTTGTTTTCCTATTTTTTTTTCTAAGGTATCTTTAACCTTCATGTGTGTGTTGATAATTTATTCTTTATTGGAAGTCAGCTGGTGGCACTCAGTTGCACGGGGAAAGTGGGTGTGTGGCATTCTATGTCACAACATTGGCAGGTAAGTCTTTTGGAATTCTTGTAATGTATATATATTTTGTTACTGAGTGAAATTTTTCAATATTCTAGATAACATTGTTAGGCCTACTATTCAAGACTTTTTATAACTTTGATCTACTGAATTCTTTCAGATCCAAGATGTTGTGCCAATTAGTAGTTACGATACAGCTGGTTCATTTTTGTTACTCGGATGTGAGAATGGATCCATTTATTATATAGGTAAAGAGGGGGGGGGGGGGGGGTTAAAATTTTAATTATAGCATCATTGTGGTTTTTTCAAACCTTTATTTTACATGTATTAGTAAAATATTCTGATTGACCTATCATTTGACAAGAGGTTTTACATTGTTTAATTATTTTGTTAGGTAAGAGATCCAATGGTTATTTTGCTCTAATAATTGTAGAGTAAACAAAGAATAATAGACTTCGATTCAGTTCAAAAAAACAAAAAACAAATGCAATTTTTGCATTCGGACCAAGCAACTCTTTCATTATAATCTTTAAGAAATTTCACTAATTATTGATTATGACGTATCATTCTTTTTTTATCTCTTTAAGATATGCAGAAATTTCCCCTTCGCATGAAAGATAATGATCTTCTAGTCACCGAACTGTATAGTGATCCTGCGTGTGATATGGTTACTGCTCTCAGTGTGTACCTAACTCCAAAGACTAGTAAGATAATTCTGACGCTTTGTATTTATGTTGTAGTGCTTTCCCTATTTTCTTATATTATTACTTTTCTTATATATTATATATTTAGTTTTTATTAAGAATTATGCCATGCATTGTGCAAAGGCAATTAGAGATCAAATTAAATTATTGAAACATGAATGGATTTAGTTTTCTAAAATTGTGAATTTTCATTTTATTATACTGATGAAATAAATTGTAAGTAGCCAAAACTCTGATGGAATTGTTGTTAGAATAGCATTATTCCTTCATTACTTTCTAAGCTTATGGACCCTCGTTCATTTGAAATTGCCATTATTCAGCTTTTGTTTTTTCTTAAAATTTCTTTAGTTTTCTAAATAGAAGGTTTTTGTTTTCAATGTTTCCAGGTCTCAGTGGAAATTGGATTGAAATTGCCTATGGTACTAGTTCCGGAACAGTGCGTGTTATTGTTCAGCATCCAGAGACTGTTGGGCACGGACCACAGCTATTTCAAACTTTCACTGTTCATCGCAGTCCTGTCACCAAAGTCATGTTGTCAGAGAAACACTTAGTGTCAGGTTGGCTAGTAATGTTTGTCATGAATGTACTAGTCATTGCATGGTAGTCCATATCATCTACATCAACCTTTCCTTGGACAGAAAAGAAATCATAGAATGCATTTACAGTATTTCCCATTTCATTGTAAATAGATTTCAAAAGATTAAGCCTAGGGTTGTATGTGACAATGGCATAATGTACTTGTGTTACTTTCTTATTTTAAACATGGTTTTCCAAATCAGAGAATTTATCTCATTAGAAATTTTTGTGTATCATGAACTTAACAGGTGAATTTTTTTCTTGATTTTGTGTTAAGAGTCTGTAAAGTATTGTCTTTTTTTTTTTTTTATCACCTCTAGTTTGCTCTGAATATAATCATGTGCGGACCTGGAATGTAACACGTTTTCGAGGAATGATCTCCACTCAACCTGGATCCATGCCTCTGGCTTCCTTTAAGATTGTGTCCTTAGATGATATTACACCAGAAATAAGCTATTCAGCTGGAAATGATTTTGGTAAATATTTTTATCAATTAGAATCCCCAACAAGCTTTGTCATAAGCATATATGCAGATGAATATATTTATGTAAACCTGGTACAGTAATAAGTACACATACTTATCCATTGTTTTTGCAAATTCTATAGGGATTATTATTCAATCAATTCATTACTATCAAATGATGTTTTTTTGTAAGAAGTGATAGCCAATTTTAAAATGTGTTCAATTTTATGGTTAATACAGTTTTACATAATGGTTTTGATTAGAGATACATGAAAGAATTACATCTATGTGATTTTGATGGGGTTTTTTTTCTTATCATTTAAATGCCATGGTAATGTAATGAATAATTATTGTTATCATTATCAGTTTCTTTTATATGGCTTTATAAATCTGGATCTCTATTACATTTTGAATGTTCATCATTCCATATTATTATTATTGTTAATGTTATTGTTATTATTGTTGTTATTATTAATATTATTATTATTACCATTATTTATATTATGAGACATTTTTCCTGATAAAATTAAACTTTGAAATGCATTAGCAAGCAGAAATTGTCATATTTATTTTTTAGGACCATTCGGAGAGCAAGATGATAAACAATTATTCTTTCAAAAAGTTGTACCTGACACAGATAAACTATTTGTCAGACTTTCTTCCAGTGGGCAGAGGTAAAAACAATAATTAATAAATAAAAGTATAAGAATAAGATATGGATTTTGTTCAATTTTTTGAAGATCAAAATGACCTTATCAGTTTCACAGGCATACTGAGTCCTTATATTCAAAGAAATTTAAGTGTGACCGGCTGATGTTACAAATGTTGCAGTTGCAGATGCAAATTTTAATTAGCAAAATTATATATTTTGTAACCATCAACTACATGAATTTGAAAACTGGACAATTTCTATATATATATATTAATTAAAAATGAGCCTTTTATTTGCCAACATATTATTTTATTTGCCTCATTATATCTTATATTTTTGTAATTATTTTACACCTCCGATTATTTGTAATGTATCATTCTCTTACCATGAAAGAATAAAGCAATAATTCCTAGTGGAAATAACATCTACATGTTATCTAATTATCTCATTATTTCAATTATGTATTCTAAAACATTTCAAATTGACTCTTCAGGGTGTGTGTAATCCAGTCCGTAGATGGAAGTAACATAAGCTCATTTTGTATTCATGAATGTGAGGGATCAAGCAGAATGGGTTCTTGTTTGCGGAGATATCTTTTCACGGGCCATGCAAATGGGAGTGTTCAGGTGTTTATCGTTTAATGTTCGCACATAGTATATTGTTCAATTATTGTTCTTGCCATTTGAAATTAACAGCTGAGAATCATGATGTATGTTAATAATAATAATATGCATTTGTAATGAGCAACTTATTCCTCAGGATTGAAGGCTCTGAGTATATCATTGAAATTTATGGAAATTTGCGGAAAGATTTTCATTTTACAACTATCATCTCAATTTGAGATAATGAATATTATCTAAGCCATTTCAAGTATTCCAATTAAACAGTACAATTTTCATTTTGAAAATTCTCACTCATATAAGTCTAATAAAGTGTGTTTCTTCAAATGAAATTATTTTCTGGTGATATATAGTAATAGTTTGTTTTTTTCTTTCATAACAATTACATTTTGTATCTTATTAGCCTAACCTAATTTCATCATATGAAGGTGAACTTCACTTTATCATTATTGATGTTATAAAATAGGGTATGATATGCCTTATATTGTTAGCATTTAAAAGACTAGGTTACAAAATATTCAGAATAATGCTGCAAGGTTAAAAACTTTAACAAGGAAACATAATCACATCACACCTGTACTGAGAGACCTGCACAGGCTCCCAGTCAAGGAAAGCATTGTTTTTAAGATCAGTGGCGCTGATTATTTATCCATCTGTCTTAATCAGTATGTTCCAGCTAGAACATTAAGGTCATCAAATGATACCACAATACTTTTAAAGCCAGATCGAAATCTTTACTGTCATTTAAAAAACAATTGAAGTCACATCTTTTCTCTTCATGCTTTTCTTAAACTGTTATTGAGAGTAATTGAGAGTTGATTTGTATATATGTTGTATTTATGCTTGTCATTATTTTTCTATTTGTTTTTGTACTGTAATGCGCATAGAGCATTTCTTCGCAAGTGGTTATGCGCCATATTAATGCTATTCATTATTATTATTTATCATTATGACCATATCTTTATATCCAATGAATGTGATTTCAGTAAAACTATTTCAAAAATTTTATTATATTGCACAAAGAGTCTTCTTCAGACCTGATTAAAATGAAATACATATGTATTTGAAGATGAAAGCTTACTTTCTTTGTAGTTTTTATCATAATTATGGTTGCAGTTGTTATTAATGTTATGTTGTTGTTGTTGTTGTTGTTGTTGTTGTTGTTGTTGTCAAAGGGGATAGATAGATGGTTGGAAATGATAAACATAGTTTTGCTTTTTTGGGGCAGAGTAACCTAAGTCACATTTTATAACTTAGAATCTATTTTCTTCTTTTGTTTCAATGTTGTATAGAATAAATTTTGCCATGTCTGCAACTATCAATATATCTCATCCTTTATTCTTTCAAACCATAGCTGAACACGAAGAGTCCATCAAAGATGATGGAAGTCAAAAAGAGGGTGAAGCAGAGCAAGCCGAAGATGGTGAGGCGGAGCAATCCAAGGCAGAGGAAAGAACACCAGAAGAGCAGGTAAAAGAGAAATTAACATTTGCAGGTAGGGAGAGGATTGGCTTTGGGAAAGTAAGGGATGGGGAAGTTGTTGACTTTCTGGTTTGTTTTGTATATTGAAGGCAATATTGATCTTAGGAGCGGTTGGGGGTATTAGTGAATTATCTTTTTGTTGTTGTTTTGTTGTTTGTGGGATGGTAAATCTTGGAAAAACTGGGGGAAATAAATTCAAAATGCTCTTTCTTATTCATTTTTTAAGATACTACAGTTATACAGTTACAATCATCTCTGAAATTTTAATTTCTCTCAAAAATGTTGACTACATTCAATGTAATATCACCTCTCCTTTGTCTGGTGATGGACATGTTCTCATGGCATTCATTACTATTTAATAATTTTCAATCCGTGAAACTTAAGGTGGCTAATGACCAAGCTGAAGCGGGTGAAGCACCCCAAGAAGAAACAGCAGCTGGTCAGGAGGAACAAGGAGAGGAAGAACCAAAAGAAACAGAAATGTTAAAGGGAGGTGAACACGTGCTGGAGGCAAAATTTGGAGAGGTAATTGATAAGGTTCAAACTAGTATATTGTCCTAGATCTATAACAAAGAAAATTATCTTGCAATTCAATAATCTTAGTTTGTTTGTCTATTAGAATCCCCCGAAAAAAATTGAAATACCAAGGCATTATTAAAAAATGGCACACCATCATGTGACCATTTCTAAATTGTTCATAGAAGAGGTTCTATTACATGTGACTCTTCTTAATGATATTTTTGCTTGATTATTTGTTCAGGAAATATCAGGTGTTCCAGAATCTGCTACAGGTAAGTAATCGTCAGTTCTTATTTTAGTATTAAAAGCAAGAAAATTGATCTTCTAAGCATTCTTATAATTAAAAAAAGTGGCATCATGAAATTATCTTCCCATCGTCTTTCAAATCAAGAATGATATAAATAACAAATACAGTCTTCATATCGATGATAAAATCAACTCAATGCTCTATCATAAACTTAAAATATAATACCATCTGTATTCCACAAGTCAATATCCCAATATCCTAATTCTTATAATTTTTTTTTTTTTGTTTTTTTTTTGTGTTTTCAGGTGCTCCTCCAAGTGTAAGTAGCTACACCGTTACTCGTTATATAAATTCCAATGCATTAATCCCTTCACCGCATCCAAAACCATTTTGGGCCTCCCAATGTCTCTATAGCGCCACGAGACTTGAATTGGTTTTGTATGTTTGTTTGGCTATCAAACCTAGTCAATCGTGATTGATTATCTTGATGTTTGAAATGTCTTGTCACACTAGGAATATATTCTATCAATGTAGCCTTGCATAATGATAATATGGCAAAATCCACTTAAAGAGCTGTCATTCATGCCTTGTTTGATGCTCATGACTGAAACGGTTCTGGTACTATTTAATTATGGTTTATTTAAATTTTTTTAGATTTATACCCAGGTCAAAGGTAGATTTAGGTGTGTTGTTTCATTGATTTACCACTATGATTTGTTAGAATGTTAATTGATTTATCGAATGATTCTTTTATTTATTTATATTTTTTTTTCATGAAAAATTAAATATTATTTTTGCCAGGCAACACCGAAGGGGTCGAATAAAAGAAATTTAATAAAAGCAAGATTTCATTCTTTCATATTTAATGGTTTATGGATAATCCTAAAAACTCACTGTGTCAATTTGAAAAACAGCAACAAAATGATTAGCAAATCTAAATTAAGTAAACCTTTCTCCCAATTTTATCTCCAGGACAACAATGTTCAAATTCAAAATGAAAGATTCATCAAATTTTATTTTGGTAGATAAAGAATTTGAAGGATTTTTGTGCTTGACATGACTTTAATGGTTTAATTTACCACATATTTTCCAGTATACAATTGACTAAGCAAGCCTTTATATTCTGTTAGATGTTTTAAACGTAATTATTAGATAATTCTTTAATATATATTTGTTTGGTCATTTTTCATTTTCCCTTTGTCAAAAAATAGTCTGCTGAAGAAATTGTTCCAGCAGCTCCTCACCTGCCTTCTCCAGAGAGATCCCATACAACCATTGAAGGCCAAATGTCAACCTCCGCATTGGTAAAGAAATAATAAATTTTGGTTGATAATTGTGTGTTTTCACTATAGAGATATATTATAGTAATAAATTTTCTGATAATAATCAATACCATCCTTGAAACTCATTGCAACCTCTGAATTGGTAAAGAAATAATAAATTTTGGTTGATAATTGTGTGTTTTCACTATAGAGATAAATTATAGTAATAAATTTTCTGATAATAATCAAGACCATCCTTGAAACTCACTGATATAAATATGGCTTTTGTCTCTGAGAATGGTAATCCCAAGTTTATGAATTTCTGATGAAAATAACATCTTTATGTTTTTTTAAAATCCAAATGCTTTTTTCAGAAGTCCAAAATATTTTTTTTTTTTTACAGAACATTGTCTGGTCCTTTGGCTTGAATCGTAATGTTCCAGTACTGAATCTCAGTGATGGTGTGCGTGAAGCCATAATGTATCCCTGCGCTCATGTTGGCATCATGTATGATTTTAAAAACAACAAGCAACACACACTTCAAGCTCATGTATGTTTGAATTATGATTAGTCAATATGAATTATTATTAAAGCATGTCCTATGAATAATTAATAAAATGAGTTATTTGTCCAAGCTCAATTGTAATTACTCAGTGCTGAAAAAAATGGAATTATTTTACCATTATTGATTTGTCAATCATTCTTAAATAAAATTTTTTAAAAATAAACAAAAAAGGAAAATACTTTTAGAACACATGGTGATGTCAGTCTAAATACAGTCTGGTCTCTCCAATCTGGACTTCTGTAATCCAAATTTCTCTGTAATTTAAACGATTTTCTGGGAACAGATTTTGTTTTTATAAATTCATAGTATTCCTAATCCGGAAAATTCTGTAATCTGAACAAATTGCTAGGAACGGAGGTGTTCGGATTAGAGAGACCAGTCTGTATCAATTTCTCTCTTTTTTTCCCTTAGCTTTAGAGATACTGATTTTTATACTATTATTAAAATATGTTTAATCTTTTTCAGACATCATGCTATCATTATAAATATAAATATCAATTTCCTTTATAGTAGTATGTAGGATACTGACAGTGGGAAAATATGATATCTTTTACAAACATAATAGTATCAATATAAGTAAATAGGGTATGAGGCAGAGGGGTTCAGATAAATAATAATTACCCTCCGCCACATACCCTATTTACTTATGATCAACCATGTTGATTTCGAGGCGATCTCTTTGTATTGTATTAGTGCCATGTAGTGTTTGTTGTTCAATAGATCTATGAAGGATTGAAAACATGTGTTTATAATTAGATTTAGTGCGTGCACGCGGGGAATATCCCAGCCAATAATAGCACTACAAGTTCAAGATGGGGGAGCTCTAGATAGACTTAATTAATTTCGATCTCTTTTTTAGAGATTCGAGTTGATTGAGTCGAAAATTGC
>JASKDV010189837.1:0-11678 GCA_032466395.1 Aegires albopunctatus
TTATTATTATTATTATTATTATTATTATTATTCTTATTATTATTATTATTATTATTATTATTATTATTATTATTATTTTTATTATTTTTATTATTAATAGTAGTATTACTGATATTATAAAAGCAAGACCTGTGTTCTGTAAGGTTTTGTTCGTCAGTTTTAGTTTTACTTGGTTGCCACTTTCTATGGAATGGGCCATTTTTCTTCAGAAAATTCAACGATTAACAATAAGGCAAAAAGCAAAGGCTTGTGGATCGTGCTTGAACGTGATGAATTTTTGAATCAACGGATAAAGAGAGAAAGAGGAGCATGCGCAATGCATGGATTTCAAATAGGAGAGTTTATCAGATTCAGAGCTGAATTCTAAATATAATTTATTCTGATTTTATAAACAATAATAAAACCTTAAAACAAAAATCCAGTTGGACCATGCCCTGAAGAATGTTATTTTATGTGTTCATGCTAAATTTAGTGTCTCTAGGTGCTGCATATTTTCTCTAAAGTGTCAATGTAATTTTTGCCTTATTTTTATTATTACAATATTATTATTATCATTATTATCATCATCATCATCACTATTATTATGATGTTATTGTTATCATTATTTTATGATTGGGTTTGTTCTTTTACCTTTTATTATTTTGACTAAGATGATAGTGTTTAATTTTTGCTTAAGTTTAAGATAAGAGCCATAGGTTGGTAAAATTCATTTTTTTTAAATAATTAAAAAAAGGATTAAATAAATAGGCTTTGCCCTCAACTTCAAAAGCACAGTGAATTATTATATGCTGTGCAATTTTCATCAGTGGATCATTTTGTCCCTATTTGATGGTATGTCAACACAAGGCAGAGGGTTTACTCAAGTGATAAACCAATTTATTGTGGGTTACATTGATATACACCATAACTGTTTTTTAAAAGAAGCAAAATGGAAAGTTTTACTTTTTCTTCTATATATTCTAGATATTCTAACTTTATTTTTTATCAATACTGCGTGAGACCTTGAATCATGATAAATGATTTACTAAAGTCATTTTGTTTATCTGATCCAGCTGCCCTCGGACGAAAGTCATTATAAAAATGTTCTTCCATAAACAAACAAAAAAGATCTATTTGTCAAATTAAAAATTTGGAAGAAACAAGTAATAGTATTATAATAGCAAAATGATCCTTTTGTGCTCTCATTCACTGGTCACTGTAAATGGGATTTGACTCCTCTTCCAACTCCTTTTTGGTGGGATGCCTTGATTGTTGTTTTGTTTTGTTTTTTTAAATTATTATACATTATTATTTTTTGACCGTTTAATGATATTATTAAAATATGAAGAGATATCTTCTAGATAAGAGATAAAATATAGTTTTCCAAAAAATGCCAGTTGGCATGGAGGTACAAAATAAGGGACAGAATTGTGTGTCATCACATTTATACAAAAACTTAGACATATTTCAAGAAAATAACTTAGCATAAGCATAGTTTATAATCATTAACTTTTTAATCTCATAATGATATGACTCTTATTTTTATTAATTGCAGTATTACTGTCAAATCTTCGCATTCTGAATAATCAAAGCATAATGCAAAATAATAAAATCAAAGACATTCATACTTAGAAAAGAAATGTTCAAAAAATTGCAATAGTATAATAGTTATGAAATGAAAGGCCAAAGAATTTATTTTAATGATACAAACAAAATTATCCAGGGGGTGGGAATTCCATATTTTATTTACTTTTTAAAATGAGCCCCTTAACATCAAATCTGTATAGCATTTAGCATTATTATCTGTTATCCAGTCAAGAATACATACATTTCAAACATTCTTATTCAAGTTAAGTTGTGTCATTTACTCAGTACCAAGTGGTGTTTTGCCAGAAAATTCATAATTATCATTGCTAGATCTTGCCAAATTGAGAATTCATGGTAGAGAAAAGAAATTTCAAATGGAAATTGTCTATTCTATTCCTCTTTTTATTTTGTATGCATATATGTGTGTTTCACGCTTTTTAATACACTTTCGTACATTATAGGCTTCTGAAGATGTTTATGAAAAATTGTGAAATAATAGCTTATAAAACAAAACATAAAAAAAACACTTTTTGATTTTAAATTTTTAATGAAGTGTTTTCACTTTGGATTGTGCCAGGCTTTATTAAAAAAACTTTAAAAAAAAGACATTTTGAATTGCAACCCATCCTCATTTTTGTTTCAAGTCAATTGACAAATTGAGTACAGAAATCCTGATTTTAAAATAGCATGTTCTTAAATTTAACATGGCAGTTTATAAAATACATATACAGTGGACTCCACATAATTTGAACTCAGATAATTCTAATTCCCAGATAATTCGAAATTACCTCGAAAATAGGATTTTTTTACTTTTTTGGCTTTGTTAAAAAATCTCGATTAATTCGAACTATTTATGGCCCAATTTGATTAATTCAAAGTCTTAACTGTAATTTTCACGGTATTCATGACTTTTAAAGAGTGTCCCAACCATCCATCAACATTATGCTATCTTAAATCAGGGCTCAAGTCAAAGAAATAAAAGGCTAGTGTGTTGTTAACTCATTCAGTGCTGAGCCCAATCTCAGTGAACAGCCTCTATATACTGAGCAATGCTCATATGGTGAAGAGAGGTTGGCTGTATCCGGAGAAAAATAATCATATAATATCAAAATTCCCGGTATCAATGACAAGAAAAAGAAAGAACAAGCCTACCCATAATGCTTCTTGGTAAATTTACCTTTTTGGATTGGACGAAAATGTATATTTTTAGTTAGAGCAAAGTCAACTCACATGCAAGAATACTCGTCAGTAGTACATCGGTTGGGTTTATGGCCAGTGAGAAAACTCATTAATAGCACTGAATGAGTTAATTTTAATATAGTACAGTAAATCATTAAAATGAAAAGCCTTGCAACTAAGCGGTCAAAATTCTGCCTAGGCCTAGCAATATCGATTGAAACTAGCGACTTGGATTTAACTTGTAGTTTGAACTCGGATAATTCGAAGTCATCACCATATCCCAAGAAATTCAAATTGAGGGGGTTTCAATGAACCATATACTTCCTAATTGTCACTTGGTGGACATAAAAATGATATTGATTGGGTGTATTTCTTTGGAGTCAATGTAGCAAGAAGCATAGTCTCTATATACCATATCTGAAAGATGCAACACTGTATTAAACAATTGGAGGAACGCTAGAGGAACAAAGAATTTGAAATAAAAAGTCTTCTTTTTTTTAACAAAAGCAATTAATGAATTTCTCCCTTTTCAAATCACCTCAAAGCCATTTCCTCCTCATTCTCTCTCACTTCTCCACCTTCCATGCTTGTCCTCTGCCTCTCTTAATAATAAGTATTTCATTTTGGGGTTAAGAGTTTTTCTTTAAGATGGTAGTGCACATTTATCATAGCATGCACACCTTTCAGAAAGACTATGGTATGTGATTTTTCATGCCTAATGTGCAACAAAAATTAGAAATTAAGGGGAAAAAAAATAGTAAGGAAGTGAGAAGAATTTAATTCATCCAGTAATTTTCCACTTCACTCATTTTGACAATTACAGTCAATTTTTGTTTTTTTATAATTTTCAATTTGCGCATAAAAAGATCACATAAAAAGATAATCATATTTTTTTATTATTTGTAATCTTATTGACTGGATGAAAAGACTGATAAAATACTTTATAAGTTTCACATGGATCAGTTGTTTTCTTTTAAAGCTAGTTAAGCTATCAGATATAATTTTCATTTTTTTTTTGTGAAAGAAAATTAAAGATCTTCATATTATTTGATCAAAGTCATATTGAAAAAAGAATGAGTTTAGCCTTTAGCCCCATTCTCTTTATATTGAATTTTTTAAAAATATCCATACATTTGTTTCCACCTTTTTAGCTTCCAGGATTTAGAGGTCATCAAGGTCTTAATGATGGCAGACGCCAAGGGATGTCACAGACATTACAACCAAGATCCCAGTCAGCCAGGATTCGTCAACAAATAAGACAGTATAGATGAATATCTAACAAACTCTAAACCAGTTGGACAAAGAAAAAATTCTTTAAGTGTCTTAATTTTTATTGTCTGGAAAATATTCATCTTATTATACTAGAGATAAATATTTTCATTGTTTAGAGAGTTTTAACTTTGAAATGGCATCATGATTTTAATTATTGTATTTCATGCTGGTAGAAATACTGCAATGTGAAAATCCATATTGGATTAAATAATGTCCTTAGTTCTTCTGTTCCTAAGACTGATTTGTTCAATTGATACAAATAAGATTGATTAAATGAAAATTAATGTTAAATGTGCATTAATGCAAATGATGAAATTGAATTGTTTATTTAGTTTATATTCATTTACATATATAACTTAATTCCTGATAGATGAATTCACTCTGATTGCTAACGTTTAACATCATTCATTTTTTTAAAATCATGTAGATTATCTTCTTTTCTCTTTATACCACTTGTGCTGCCTTGAAGCACAGCTTGTTATTTTAAAATATTTCTTCAAAATGGTTACTGTCTTTTATTTGAGGGAAGCAAAGCATTGGGTTGCTCTAGAAGGTAGAACTTTTTGCCTATACATATTTCCTATATAGTGATAACTGTTATAAGGATGGCTACAACCAAGTATTTTGAAATCAAATGGTAAGGAGAGCATAGTATTATAATCAATAATATCAATAAATGTATCAGGTAAGTCAGAATTATTATTTAAAATATCAGAAATATTTATGGTTTCTTTTCGTAAAATTATTATTATCCTATTTTGAACATAATTTTCAATGGTGCTTTATAGGACAATGTGCATGTACTGTATTTGAAATTCTGTAACAAATTATTTTACACTTTGTTAATTTTCATCATATTCTTTTATAATACCATTTCATTATTTTATAAGTGTATTCTCATGGTCAGAAATTCTTTCGCTAGAGCTCTTTATTACAAAAATAATATGATATCATGATCTCTGTTTAATACAATGTTTTCCATATAATTTTGAAATCAGCTATGTGTTACTTTATATTGTGTATATTAGATACCATTATAATTCTGTATTATAGTATTGAGCATTACCTACTCATAGCTATGGAAATGTTATTTTTATTTATATGTAATGAACTACATATGAGGATTCACATTATTAAGGAAGATTGATATTAAGTAATAATAGACACAAGGTACAGAGATCAGACTTGAATTAACTGTTACTGCATACCTGTCAAATTTGAAAACCGGTTTGATTTTTTTATTAAGTGGCTTAATTATTTCTGTGCCTCTTCGGGTAATACTTTATTTTAATGGGTTTTTCTTAATGTACAAATAATCTTAAGGTGCCATCATGATTGTTGGAATTTCATCAATGAAATGAATAAAGGCAGGCTCAATCAGATTTTTTATTTCTTGACTTTTGTATTTTGATTGCTATTGAAGTCTTCTTTAGATTCATTCAGGTTGAGAAAATGAATATGAGCCTTACTGCTGAAGTGTCTCCTTCAAGCAAAATTTTCATTTCAAGTTTTGATATATTTTTAAATTAAGATATTTTTTAAAAAACCCTGATCAAATTGCCTTTTTGGTGTAGTTGCTCAACAATCAGTGGAATGTAAGCTTGCCAAAATATGAGTTTAGGGTAGTTTGATATTCCAGTTTAGGCTGATTTTTCTCTTAATGGTCCTATGGTGATCCAGTAGCAAATGGCTCGCTAGATCTCTTAATATTTGTAAATAGAAAGGGTGATGTGCATAGCAGTGGCCAACAAAAAAGCTATGTATGCCTATGGGACAATACCTTCAAGTATGTCACAGCTAACAAGAAGTATTAGATTTTTTGCTTCACAATCCATCTTTTTTTAGAGTGAGATATATTTTTTGCATAATTCCAAAACTAGAATGGGGTCAAATTGACACACTGCAGATTGACAGAGAGTGGAAGGGACTTCCAAATGGTATATAAGAAATGTTTTGTTAAAAATCTTGACACTGTAAATCTGACTTTAATGAGATGATGCTATATAAAAAATATCACCAAGCTCAATATTTGCATTGTTAAAAGTGGCAAATATTAATACCCCAAAAAAGTTGTCTTTGCTCAATTTAATGCTTTTTCAATTCTTGTAAGCTTTTGTTTTTGTTACATGTAATATTTCATTTATTTATCAGATAAAGAGGGGTGCACTCAAAATGTTTCATTATCAACTCTAATTTTCTGATTGGATCACTTCATCTGATTGTATGGTATTAGATGGACATGAATTCAATATTGAATTACAGTCTACAGAGGCAAGGAGAATCATTTTCATAGATCTCTATCTTTTATTGAAATTGAGCAAAGACTTCCCACAATTATTAAGTTATGTGGATGTTAGCATCATATATTTTTTCAGAGTTGTTGTTATTTTTTGCTGTATATAAATTTGGTGATAATATAAAGATAATGAATAAAAATTAATTTTTAGAAATGCATTTATTTTAGAACAAAAGGACGCATATCTGTCTCAATTAATACAACACCATTTTTTTATTTTGTAGGAATCTGTTTATATATATATGAGTCTTTCTGTCTTCCTTTTTGTAATGACTCTCCCTCCACTGAATTTAAATATAGAAAATAATATTTGTTTGTATTTTTTAATTAATCAATTAATATACCAAATGATAATATATTAGATATTTTTATCTTAAATATACAAAAGGGGATATTCTTTTTTGATTACGAATATTATGCTTATTAAAATACTGTAACATTCCTATTGTAACATTCCTATATATCTTTTATATGAAATTTATGATCAAAGTCATTGCTGTGATATATTTAATTCAATAAGGCGCTAGTCAATTAAACAATTGATTACAGAATCATGTATTGTTACTTTATAGAAAGAGTATTGATTCATTTTACTTTACCCAGCATGGCATGACAGTTCTTGAACTGTGCAGGGCTACATTAAATATGTCCAATAGTGGCATGATGTTTAACACCCTGAGATAACCAATCATGATTGACGGGGTTTGATAACATACGAACCAAAATAATTTTACTAATTTTTCTCTTTTAGTGTGGGCCGAAGATAGTAAATGTTTTGCAAGGCGAAGAGCTGTGACATACGAAGTATCAGTTTCCCAACTAGATGATAAGAAAATAGTTTCCAATTGCTTTGAAATTTTACCACAAAACAGATATCATATGGGATAAACCTTTTTTTTTTTTAGTCAAAAATTAGGTGTCATTCATAGAACTTTTAGAATAATATTTATTTTTTTAATTATTCCACACTGTATACGAAGCACTTTTGTTTTCTATAGATCATAGATTTACTTAAATGGTGGGCCTGATAAACTGTATAGTGTGAAACAAATGAATGAATTAGAGTTAAAAGAATATTTACAATAAAACTATGTAGATTTTAGATCTTCATATAGAAATATAATAAAACTAAAGATTGAATTTTTAGAAGCTGCCAAATTCAATATTAGGCCCAAGGCTTGCATTCAAGACACATCATCATAAGGCTCACCTCTTTTGGCTAAGAGAAAAAAATTTAACCAAAACTTAGAAGTCTATTGCAACAATTATCACCAAAAAGTTTTAGGATTCTCAGCCTATAGGATATATAAAAAAATATGTGAGATAGGCACATTATTGTTAAAATGCAAAAATGTTATCCTTATGTTATTTTCATATGATTCACATGTACTTCTGATAGTGTTATAATTTCATGAAGAAATGAAACTTGTAATGTTCATTTATGACAGGAAATATGTTTGCAAGGCCTTGTGCCCTTAAAACTCGATTGCTGAATTTTACAAAAATCTTCTATTAGATGTTCAGAAATAAGAGGGTTGGTTCATTTTCATGGAGAATGCTGTATGTAGTTTAACAATAAAATTTAGTCTTGACTTTGTTTTTGAATGATTTTTTTTAAGTAACCAAAAAAAAAAAAAAAGGATTACGAATGTCATAGAATTGTTTCTCTGGCAAAATTTACAATATGCAAAATGACAATTAATTTGTTTTTTTCCTTTTTTTAACTTATTTGTGATGATTTGTGCTTAGCTTGCAAATGAAAGATGTAAGATACATTTTTAGTGAATGCAGCTAAAAATAATATCTTTATGCAGGTGTGAAGAAACTATTAAACATTTGCTTTGCTATTCAAAATTGAAAAATGCATTGTAAAATGCTTAGAGGCTGAGTTCCTTTGGCAAAAAGTGCTACATAAATGGGCATTTTAATTTTTATATCATGCACCTCAAGTCATTGAATTTTTTTCTGCTCCCTTATCCTGTGTCTAATCCTATCAGATATGGACGATGAACTTGAGTTCCCATGTGCCTTTGCGCATGTAAAAGTACCCTCGGTGGTTGAAAATTGATAAGAGCAGACCGTTCTAGCCACCACGCTGGCAAAATTCAATTCCTATCATGATCTAATTTAGAGAAAATCCCCTACAAACCTCTCCTACTCAGATGTATTGACGCTGTCTCTCCTCCGAGTAAGCAGGAAAAGTCAAGATCTAAGGGGAAGGAAGTGTGCCTGGGCAACCACACTTCCTGAAAATGCAATGCCAAGGCACAGCGCAACATGATGCATCCATGGTCAGATCTGACCGACAGGCCTTTACAAGTCATTGAGAATGCATTTGAATGAAATGGCCTACTTAGAAGCGGATTGATGACCAATGCCATTCCAAATGTTATTAACTCTTTGGCTCCCCCAAGCCGATTCTACCGGCTCAGCACAACTGAGCCGATTCTACCGGCTCGGCAATAATAAAGTTTTTTTTTTTTTATCTGTCTTTCATCATGTATAAAGTCTTCCAAATGTCTGAGAAATGTTCTATTTCTTTTACTTGCTAAGCAATTTCAAATTTTCTACACTAGGGTGAAAATTTCCTGTTAGGCCTAGAACTGCGTGTGTCCTATCCCTTGGGGAGTCAAAGAGTTAAATATAAAAATCAGATTGTTTCTCAAATATAAAAATTTCAAACAAAAAACAAAGTAAAACTTACAGTACTTAGCAAAACTAAAATTTGTGATACAAAGAGATCAAGTGGAGCAGGAAAAGTACCATGGGCTTACCCTCAAAATCGTGTTATATGTAAATCATAACGTATGGTAGTGATATTATAAGGCAAGGAGGATTTTCATTGTGAGATCCTATCTAAAAGGATTTAAAAATTTGTGGCATCTTTCTCTTACCATTTTGTGTAATTGGAATATTTTCTTGGCAATACCTTTATCGCAAACTCTGTCCTATTCCTAAGTACATTATGGTATCTATCATTTTATAACCCTTACACCTCTATCCAAACCCCGTTTCTAACCAGCCATCAATCAAAGATTATAGATCTTACTTTGAAAATTTTCCTTTTCTCTGATGTTATTTTTGAAAAACAAATATTGAAAATACTATCTTATTTTCCTCAAGACAAAGGAGAATCCATATAAGCAAAATGCTGTGGCCCCGATAAGAATAATGTTAATCGTCATTGCTACTTGGGCAAGTTAGCAAAATCAATTGGGTCCACAAATGGGCTCTCGCCAAATCAAAGGCAAAGAGAGCTTTCAGTCACATGATCATACTCTAATCAAATGTTATTTCTATGGTTTTCCTTCACCTTTAAGTACATACATAAATCAACAATTGACTCTGGGAATTTTTCTGTGTAGCATTACAAAATTTGTCTTGACAATGTTAGAAAAGTCACTTACGCTGCAAACCAGCTTTGATCTTGGGGGTTAGTCAATTTCAATTCTTCAAATTTCTTCCAGACGAAAATGTTTTTCCTTAATGCCTGATCATATACTTCTTCCCGGGACAATTCATATATACTTTTAAATCCCTCCTCTTTCATGCCTCTGATAGCCATGTTTTCTGGAGGTAGAAATGCATAATAATAATAATAATAATAATAATAATAATAATAATAATAATATTATCATTATAGTCATCATAAAAGATAATGCTGAGCGATGGTTGATGATAACCTATAACACAGGGATCAAATGGATAATGCGGATGGCTTGCACTCAAAAGCCTTCCATTCTTGCTAGTGCATGTCTGACATGTCCTTGTAAAGTCTCTTTCATAAACCGTCTTATCCATGCTCATGGGTAAAAAGTAAACTGTCTTTCATTAGAATGGCATTGATAAAAAAAAAAAGCAGGGAGTTGAGAAGACAATGGAGTGAAATGACCTACCAGATTTAAAATCCATGAATCTTTTTATACTAGCTTGTGTGGACTTAGAACCGATCTTTACCATACTAATTAAACATCGCATGTTACAAAATATTCTTATAGCTTAAAATTGACATTTTCCTAGGAAAGTCAAAATTAACAAAACAATAAAAATTGTTCAGATTCATTAAATTTTATTTTGAAGTAAAAGCAAATCCACTTACGAATGAATCGTCTCCTTCTTGTATTTTCTGGTCCATCATGGAGAAAGTATGTGAGCTTGAGAGGATCAAAGGTGGCTTGGGACCTTGCTTGTGTTATATCAGGATTTATTTTCTTGCTCGACATTGTGAAGGTTCTATTCTAGCCTAAAATGCCTATAAACTATAATAGAACTATATAGAATCTAGATCTATAGATCTGGATCTAGAATCTAGATTCTAGATTTAGCCTAAAACCAAGATGTGGACAGAGAAATAAATATCTGTCAGGATCTCCAGAAGAAAATTTTGAGAGATCTAATATCTAGAATCTAGCTGGATCAATGCACGATCGAACATAACATTAAAAATTGCGTAAATATTAATCTGGTGTACATCTAATCTAGATCTAGATCTAAAATAGATATCTACGTGCCGATACACAGGTAGATTTAGTCTAGTAGTAGTAGATCTATATCTAGATCCAGTAGAGGCCAGCAAATACTAACATTGGGCTGCAGAAAACGAAAGAAGGTTGAGTGAACTTTGAACCTTTACTTGATCCTATCAGAGATATCCTATCAAGGTAAAAAAACAACAAATGATCAAAAGGAGACAATCATTATCGTTAAAAATCTTTAACTTTGAGTTGTGTCCCTTTGTTGCCAGGGAGCGAGTTTCGCGAAAAGTAATGATCACAGAACATTGTAAAATTATTATGATAAATCAATCAATCTGTGTGGCATTTCCCTTCCTGACAACATTACCGACCATTCTCCTCCAAACGCCACGGTCTTCAGTACATTTAGTGTAGTCTGTATTTGTGTCAATCGTTGATGTGTTTGTTCGTAGGTTTTTAAAGATTGTCATTCGCTGCCCTACCCTCGCACTCGCATGTTTTCGTTCTATGTATCCCGATATTACCCATTTCTCCAATCCATCTGCTCTCCAAATGTGTCCACAAAAGCGCATTTGTCTCTGCCTGATTGTTTTCATCAATAATCTCTCTTTTCCTATTCTGTCCAAGTCTTGTTCATTTTTTGTATGTGTAGTCCAAGGAATGATAGTAATAAATGACTGACAATTTGTTTCTTGTTTTGTGACAATGACAACGGCAACACATTACACTAGGACTAGGACGTGCTAATTTTACTCGTACTTTGAATGTCCAAAATAAAGTTAACCAGCTGTCGGCTGTAATTTTGTCCTGAAGGCTTTATTATTATTATTATTATTATTATTATTATTATTATTATTATTATTATTATTATTATTATTATTATTATTATT
>JASKDV010189848.1:0-11674 GCA_032466395.1 Aegires albopunctatus
AATAATAATAATAATAATAATAATAATAATAATAATAATAATAATAATAATAATAATAATAATGTTGATGATGATGATGATGATGATGATGATAATAATAATAGAGACTAGTGGATTGGATAAGTAAGCAAGCAAATAAGAGATGAACCAGGAAAGTTGTTTCATAATATATTTAGATTGTTTCAAGCACTTTATATATTTGTTTTCTTTTTACAGATCTATTTCTGCCAATTCCCATTTCTCTATGACACAAAGAGTAAAATCAAGCTACTGAAATGCCACAATAAAAGCATCATGGAGGTATTAATGTCATAACTTAAAGTTTCTTTGTTCTTAAACTTCCGACCTGTATAATACAGTCACGTCTCCATAATCCGGACACATCCATTCCCAGCTATTTGTCCGAATTACCAAATCATCCAGATAATAGAAATAGTGGTCAGAGTCAAAATGTACATCGTCACTGTTACTGTTACACCTCAGTGCTCAGCCACAACCCTTTTCACATAATGATAAAGAGGGTTGTGCCTTGGCGCATATGTTGTCATCTTCCACACGTGACTATCATCTGGATGGGCACTGCAGTGGTCAATTGGCCTTGACGCAATGAAGTTTCACTGATGTAATCAACCATTTGATAAGCATGATAAGGGCTGTTCACAGATAGGTGTCTCACACGTGAGCTTATAGATAACGATTGCTCGCCTACCTATGGGTGTCTACTGTCTACATTGACTTTGTTATTGTTGCGGTCTTGAGGAGTCTGTTAAAAGACCGGTTTGGATAATGGAAACAAAAAGTCGATATATTGTTATACTTTGTTCCCAAATTAGGTGTTCGGATCCGGAATAAAGAATTTCCGGATTATAGAGTACAAATAAATAAGAAAAATTTCGTTCCGAGCTCATGTGTTCGGTTTAGGGAGACTTCCAGATTACAGAAGTCCTGATTTAGGGGACGTGGGTGTAATATATAATGACAATGAAAAAAAAAATGAAATTTACAAGCTTAGATTATGAATATCACATGGAATTTATTGTTATAAGTTGCTTCCATTATCTTGAAATTGTTATTGTTTTTTTCAGGAAACCTTTCAAGAACCCCGATTGATGACAACTGAATCAAAACAACTAGTAGTAGTAGTCATCGCCCTTGTTTCTTTTTTGCTCTTTTTTGATCAGATTTCATACTATTTTTTCCCTCAAATCATTATGATTATGATTACTATTCATCTGCTTCTTCGTTCATTCGGTTTGCTTGGTATTGCTGCATTTTCATTGGTATCTTTTTCTTGGTCATTAAAAATACCTTGCCCATATTGTCTGGGAGTGGCGTCTGGGGCAACCTTATTCATAGGTTTATCCAACTTCATTGGTCATTATGGATTCACACATTTCATGGCAATACTTGTCTTTATGGCAATATACTTTATACTGAGTTTATTGTTACACAGTTTGAAGGGTTTTCCTTTCATTTTTCATCTCAATTGTATCAATTACAAATGTTGTTATCTCTTAACAGATTTTTTTTATTTCTTGTGTATATTAGCTTTTTCTCTCTACGATAGCTCTTCTTTTCTCCATGGGCTTATTGGAATAAGAAGCCTTTATGTCTTAATCAGCATCATGGTTGGGCTGATATTTTTTTATCCTATTTTGTTTGATGTTCCTTCAATTTTTTTCGATTCTGTGTGTCTCAATACTCCATCTTTGTTGAAAATTGAAGTAAAGAGAGATGCCATCATTGAAGACACAAGGAAACAGATCCATGTGCTACATGCAACAGATAAAAATGTTCATAAAAGGAAGATTGAAGTTAGTGCAATATGATATTAATATATTTAGGCAGTCTTATACATTTCATTTATCATGCAAGGTTCTTTGAAATAGATCAAATCTAATATCTTGTCCATTGTCGATAAAGAGAAAAAAAACAACAACAAAAAAGCAATAGTTTTGTAATACAATGTCTTTTCCATTGCCATTCAGAAGAAAAAAAATCCTCAACTTTCAAAATATAGTATGTTTTTTATCATAATTTTAATGTGTCCTCTGTGTGTGCAAAACTGATATTAAACATCTACAGCAATATTATAAAGTCCATCTTACCGGTATTAATTTAAGGCCAACCATATACTGAAACTTTAGAAAAAATGATGAGAAGAAAAGCAAATAATAATTATTTATACAAGTACTTGTATGATGAATCAAATGGATATAAAATTTACTCTTTTAGTCACTGGATATATTTTCTTTGTAGTGATAACAACATAATTTAAAGAGCAATAATATTCTTTTAGTTTTAGGCCTATGAGGAGAAATTAAAAAAGTGCTTTTCTTGAATTCTTGTAGATATAATTATGTTTGAGCTTGATAAAAGTCATTAAAGGGTATTTTTTTTAAAAACCCATAGAGATAGATTCATAAAACATAGCATGGTAATATGGTTCAAAATGTGTTATTAAAGTAAATGATGTCTGCGTTATTATGGTCTTATCAATGAAACAGAAATCTCCAAATGCATGCATATATGATGATGGTGATAAAGATATCAATGAATATTATGCAAACTTTATTCTCTGTGCTCTTGGGAGGCTGATAAAGCTGTGCAACTTTACATTTGAGGCATTTGATTAAAAGTTTCACTCCTACAGAATTTTCTCCTAGAGAGCCATTGATTTCCTTAAATGAATTTATTGTACTAAGGTCTTCTTTTTTCAAAATTAATTCGTTCTTTAACAAAAATGTTGATAATAATTTCTGTCTCTATTGATTTCTATTTTTGTAAGGCAAGATTTGTTGATGAAGATGATTACGGACCAGGGGTTGACCGTGTGAGTATTGATAGATAATCCTAAATTTACTAGCCAACTTTGTTAGCAATTCTATATAATCCAGCTCTGAATTTGCAACATTATTATCAAATTTAAAGAATTGTATTTTACTTTAAATTCTCAGAAACTGCTTTACTATAAATTGTAAATGATATTTAAGTAGCATATTATGAGGGACAAAATAAGAATTTATTGATTGAATTGTAGCATGTGTTGAACACTCTTAACATTTTCTAGCAACATTCTTAAGTCTTGTTTAGATGGCAGAAAATAGTTTTGATAAATAGCATATTTCTGACCACGTTCCTGTAAGATTAGATTATCTACAGAGTAATGTATTGGGTCTTGCTCATGCTCTTTATAAAATCTTGTAAAATTTGTTTCAGGATTTTTTTACTGAACTCTTCAAGAAGCTCTTAGATCCTTCCTTTGGTCTCTTCACCATTGAGGAAGAATCATCTTTGGCATGGTTCAATACAGAAGTAAGGAAACTTTTTCCTAGGCCTGTAACCAATGATATTGCATATCCTAATTATAACTTCAAGCCTTGTGTTGTCCTCTTTTATTATGTCATTGTTGTGCCTTATTTATAAATCAGTCCATCATATTCAATCACATTATTATTCACATTTTATTTTCCTATTTCCTTTTTTTCCCCAATGCTCTTATTTGTTTTTTAGATTGCCTAGCCACCACCACAAACATTTTGATTATATGAAAGACAACATTATTGAATAATGATCATAAATGATGGTGAATTAACATTATAAAAAATCAAGCTTATGTCCATCTCAATAATTTTTCTTTATCCTTTAAAAAAAATTAAGGCAAACGTCATGAAAGGACGCATAGTCTAGGCAGAATTAGACATAGCTTTTAAGTGTAAAAAAATTAATTCAGTGGAAGAAAATACTTTCATTCTCAATCAATTATGGCATTAGCCCATGTTACTTACAAAAGCCTACTTTTATTGAACATTTTATTAATGTTTCTTTTAATGAGCCTACATAATGTCAATGGATAAGTTAGTCTATGAAGTAATTTTGAATATGCAACTTTTTTAGTCCCTTAAGTATTATTTTTTTCCCATTAAAAAATGTCTTTATATATGTATACAGTCATAGCTGTTTTGTAAGCTTTGCAGTTGAAGTAGGCCTGATTGAATTTATTGTTAATGGTTAATTCTTAAACAAGTACACATTATATCATGATTTCAGAACAATGATAAAAATGACATCCCAGAACTTTTCCACTTTGCTGGCTTTATGCTCGGACTCGCTGTGCATAATTCACACCAGATTGATCTACCATTTCCAAAAGCTCTTTTTAATAAGTTATTGAATGTGTAAGTAATGAAAAAATTTGGTGATGGACTGAGGAATGATTAGTGATGTTACATGATTGTATACAGTGATATTGATATGGCTTTCTTTAGGCTTTTTTAATATTTTATAGTCGAGTCCTTCTAATGGTTATAACAGAAACTTAGAACTAACAGTGACCAATCAAATCACCGTTTTACATCTATTTAAGTTTTAACAACAAGAACACATGCTATATGCACAGTTAACATCAACTCGGTTGTAACAGGATTTCCACCGATGTTCCAATGTGCTTGAGCTCTATTTTGAACTCTGCACACACACATGCACCTACCTAGGAGCACACTGCTCACAGGCCTACGCACACCCATTTGCAAAGATGCGATTGGCCTTGTCTCACAAGGCTCAGTTGTATGCATTATGCCTACCCAGTTACTGGAATCATTTGGAATTAGAGCAAAAGAGGGAGGGGAGGGTTGGGTTAGCACACGGGGTGGCTTTCACTTGCTGGATGCAGTGACTGCTCTTGGCAAATATTTGTACTCTGGGCATGACAGTGCTCGCTTATAAGAGGAAAAACCTATTGGTCCATGAATTCTATTATATCAGAGCTTGTCTTTAGTTTTACTTATTTATTATCATTTTTTAGCGTACTCTGACGTAAGAGGAAAACTATCATAATGGATGCCTATGACAAATGCATCCCCTTGGTAGATGAGAAGAACTTGAATGAAAAAAACTGTCACAGAACTCTTTGTAAATCACAAAAAGCACTTGAAGTGAATTCTGAATTATATAAAGAACTCTGTTCATCTTATTCATTCACTCATGATGCATCACATAATTGTTTATTCCTAAATCATTTATGTAACATTTATTCTCCTCATATGCTGCTATTCATGCATACAAATACTAATTTTTGACTAGTATCAACTCATAGACTAGCTTTAACTTCTTTTGGAAAAGAATATTTCCTTAACCAAATGCATACAAGTAATAAATTTTAAAGTTGCATAGCTTTATACTAAAATGTAAAATATGTATTTTTCTTTTCACAGGCCTGTAAATTTCAGAGACTTGCAAGAATTTAAACCGACTCTTGCAAAGCAAGTATTTGTTTTATTTCTTTACTTAATACAACTCGTGAGTTAATGACATGCTATAATAAAAATTAGCTGTAAGTTGCAGAGGATTTCAATGTATCGCTTAATTAACCTATTACTGAATTATTCATTATTTCATGGCAATATACAGGTGGAATCTCAGCCTTGATAATGCCTATTGTCCAACCAAGCCTAGATTGTGATTCATAACTTCTTAGTTTTTATTGGAATGTCAGAATTATTGGTTATATTTAATACTAAAGAGCTGTTGCAGTAAATCACTTATTACAAATTATTTTATGTGGGCTTATAGTGATACTCCAGACTGTAACCATCAATCTTGGACTGTCAAAAACAATGACCATTAGCTTGCTCATTATAACAAATCCGTAGATCTTGTTATTTTACTTTAATTCATTAAATTGTTCATTTTAAGAAATTCTGTTAAATCTACTGAACATTGGAGCAAAGGATTATAACCCTAGATCTGTTTGAACATTTACAACTGCAATAGCAATAATAACAATACATTTTATATTTTATAGCGCCTTTTACCTAGGTCTCAAGGCGATTGATAATTATAATATAACATAAATAGGCCTAATATTGGCATTTGGTTTATAAAACCTATTTATTCAATTATTGATTGGTTTATTTCTTGGTACTTTTTCTCATTTTGCGCATTAGTTTTTTTTATATAGCTTTTGAATATTTTGATATTTAACAAAAAGATAAAAATTATGCATGGATCATATTTTTAGAAGTAATTTATCTTTTTCTTATAGGAATATGAAACACATTTTAGATATGGATGGAGCTGAAAACTTAAATCTTACATTTGAGGTTGGTCGATGTTTCATGATAATAACATATGCAAATCCATTAACATTTAGGATGTGAATTGTTTTACGAACATTGCATTGATGGTCACTATTGCAGTCCAGCCCACGTAATATATTAATATCACTTATATCGACATTTCACATGTATTGGCATCATTTCAAAGTCCCTTTGTGTTTCTTACCTATCATTAGTAAAAGTAAAGAAAGACCCCTTATATCGATGTAAGCTTGACAAAACTCCCTAAAAAAAACCCTTATATTGACATCCTAATTGGGTTGTAAAGACAACAATAGGCAAATAAACAACCAAAACAAGTAAATTGATTGGTAAAAGTCACAAATGAAAATACATGATATTCTACTAATGATATCGGTCTCATTGACCTGAGCATGCCAAAGAAATTGCATGTTTTCCGAAAAATCAAACCGTATGCCCTATGGCTGTCAAATCCAGTGAAAATGCTTTATCGCCAGGCTATGAAATATAGTATATAGCCTTTTTCTATAATTTATTAGTTGATCTGATATACTGATATCTCACATATGTCAACATATGGTGGTGGTCCCAGCAATGCCAATATATTATTATAAGCAGGCACATTGCATGTACACATACCACAAAATCTATCAAAATAGATGAAGATGGAAGAGGAGAGGTGGGGGAGGGGGCAGGAGGAGTTAAAAAAATGAAAAAGTAGCAGTATAGAGGAAGGGAAAGGGATGGGGGAGAGGGAGATGGTGAAGCGGAAGGAGTAGAGAGCGTATGAGGAAGGAGGAGAGGGATTTGTCTTCTAATATTTATTCACATTAAGTGTGATTTCATTTCAGATCACTCAAAGGAAGAACCATGAGGACTTTACATATGAATTATGTGAAAATGGTGAGGACAAGAAAGTCACTGATGACAACAAGTATGTATGGCTTGTGTTTATTAAAAACCCAAAACAAAAACCTATACAAGACTTAGAGAGGGAAGGTATCCCATCATTGCCTTAACATTTTGTTCTTATGTGGATATCAGGTCTACATTAGAACAAAATGTTACAGGTTTCAAAAAATTTAACTTTAAGGGTAAATCACATCATTTCCTAAGTATAGCGCTGTATTGTATTTACAATGGTTCATGGATAGCACTGTACTGTATACTATTTACAATGGTTCATGGATAGCACTGTACTGTATTTACAATGGTTCATGGGTAGCACCAATGTACTGTATTTACAATGGTTCATGGATAGCACTGTACTGTATTTACAATGGTTCATGGATAGCATTGTACTGTATTTACAATGGTTCATGGGTAGCACCAATGTACTGTATTTACAATGGTTCATGGGGAGAAAACCATAGGACTTTTGTTACCACTATAAGGACATTTTTAGTATCTTCTTCCTTTCTTTATTTTTATTGTTTCACGTAAATTTAAAGCTATTTTGTTTTCTCTGTTGAAAGTAATTATAGTCTAAGAGTGATTGATGTTGGGAATGTTCAATTAAAATGAAATTCATATTTTCCTACAGATCTAAGTATGTGAACTTGATGATAGACTTTTACCTTAATAAAAATGTAGAACAAGAATATAACAGTTTTGAATGTGGATTTAAAGAGGCCTTTGACATTGATGCACTGGTAAATACTTCTTTTTTTAATCTTTTTTTTTTAAACTTAGAAATTCATTTCCAGGTCTACGGTACCCATGCCTTTGATCAATAATTTTAATCAGCATTGAAAAATAAGTTCAATGGCAATTCCCTGCATTGTCAGAAAGTTGATGGCCATCCATTGATCAAATTACGATGAATGAAAGCAACTTTTTTTCAAAACCTTTTGATGAATAAATAGGACAATGGAATTTTAAAAATATAAATTGAAACTCTGATTTCTAAGCAAATAATTTAATGAGACAATCAATGAAAGTCATCATTACTTATTCCTTACCATTGTTAATATTAACAAAATTCAACATTTATCCATTTGATTATCACGCATCAGTTCAAAACAGGGCTGCACATATCATTTTAGGCATTAGCAATTTGATAGGACAAGTAATAAACTACTTTTGAGAAAATTGCACTGGTTTCCTGTTCGCGTTAGAATTGATTATAAGATTTCCCTTAAGTTTTAACACACTTAATGGTCACTCTCCTCAATATATTCATGATCTAATCACTCCATACAACCCCATTCAAAAGCTTCGATCTTCCAATAGGTGCCTGTTGTATGTACCCAAAACAAAGTTGAAACTGTATGAGTAGATAGATAGATCAGATCATTCTGTAAAGCTGGTCCGTCAGTTTGAAAATCTCTGCCTTTGTCAGTGTGATCTGTTGGCAGTGTTAGCTCCTTCAAGAAGGTATTAAAAACATATTTATTTGAAGGACAATATGGTCTGTAGTTTCAAAGCTTTTTATGACACTGTGTGCATGTTGGTGTGTCTTTGAGTCACTATTTGTGCATATTGTAAGCAGATCTCTTATGCCCCATCAGTGGTCTATTTGAGTTGACACCCAATATTTTTTTTGCATTTTGAAGCCTTGAAAAATGGTGGTTGGGTCATCAAGTAAGTGCCCACCTCGTAGAATGTTATTTGACCATTCTTTTTTCCATTGTTTAGTAATGTTGTAGTCTTTATGCTTTGATTTATAGGAGGGCTTTCTTGATTGGAGTTCATTATAGATTTGTTTGAGAGGAATGTGTCTGGTCTTTTACTCTTTTGATGTTGATTTGGTTGATTTCCTCTCTACATGGAATGGCCATCGAAAGATAAAATGGTACTTATAAATAAAGCTTAATAAAATGGATGTTAAAAATATGTACAATGGAAAATAAAAAATTAAAAGAGTTACCATCATGCAATAGGCGATTTCAAAGCTTTTTAGGGGATTTGTAGCCTTGGTTCTAGTGAGGTTGTTGTTATATTGAATTTATCCATGTCCACTACTTTGGTGATATCAGGGTTTTCCTAGACTGCTTTGTAAACAGCCAAGGGTTCTTTTATGTCTATATATTATACACTTGGAACCACCGATAAAATCGCCCGTCTCCGATAGGACGGCATTCTTTCAGATTTCCTATTCATCAACATTATTCTGACTTTCATTCAATTTATCTTTTTTGTCCTTTTCATAACCTTAGAGAGGATTCCAATTTCAACCATCCGAACTTCAGCATGCTATTGTTGGAGAAGAGAAGATTGACTTCCACAAACTAGAAAAGGTTAGTAATATTCACACTTCTTATGAACAACGTAAATTATATAACTAAATGAATTATATTTTAACTCTTCTATTTAATTTTTTTTTTATTAGATATGCATTGTACAACAATTCTGTTAGTCTTAGGTCTTGTCTAGTTAGATTTTTAAACCTTTTAATTTCTCTTTGAAGAAAAAAGAAACAAAATTTAAATGCGCTTAAGGAGAAGGTAAAAGGCTCATTCAAAGAAGACATCAGATTATTCAGATAAATGGTTTTCTTTCCTGATAAATTTCAAAAACATTTCCAGAGTCATTTTTATAATACTTAGTTAGTAGTGTCTGATTCCTCTGAAAATGATCAAAATGAATGGGAGTTTGGTTTTTTGTTGGGGATTTTTTGTTTTGTGTTTGCAAGTGTGTTATAAATAATTTCTTGCTTGATTTAAAAAATTGAATTATGGTATCATAACTTTTTTCCCCCTCACAATAATAATGGGATTTAAAAATCGGTTGCCACTTCCTCTCTGAATGTGATGTTATGACCAAGATGACAATATATTATGATTATCACAAGAATGATAAAGTAATTCGCAACTTTTGGAACTTGCTCCACAACATGACATTGGAAGAAGGAAAAGCCTTTTTACGTAAGACTTTTTTCATATTAATTAAATCATTTCACTAGTTGCTGACATTGAAAAATATTCACTACCTTAAATTGAGAGCATGTAGGCCTCCGTCGGCTAGATCTGACCACGGATGCAACATGTTGAGCTGCACCTGGGCAATGTATTGACAGGAAATGTGGTTGCCCAGACGCACTTCTTTCCCAAAAGATCTTGATTTTTCTTGATTACTCAGAGGAGAGACAATGTAAATACATCTGAGTAGGAGAAGTTTGTAGGGGTGATTCTCAAAATTATATCATGGTAGGAATTGGATTTTGCCAGGGCGGCGGCCAAAATGGCCCGCTCTTATCGATTTTCAACTACCGAGGGTTCTTTTAGTACTTTTACATGCGCAAAGGCACATGGGACCTCTGAGTTTATTGTTCGTCTCTGATTGGATTAGGCATTTATATCATTCCAACCACTACCACAGAGGCAAGTTGAGAGTAGAGCAATACATGTGTATTATAATTATAAGTAAGAGGGTAATGTTGTTGGAATCGTATCTAATTTCTGCTAATAATCTAAAAATTGCTCTCTTTCACCCTTTCTTTAGTGTATTGAGTATTGTTACATTTGTATTTTTAGAAATTTCACTTAGTTTTTCAACAACCATTAACAATTCACCATAATCTGCTATTCATAAAAAGTGATAACAAAACTGCATTTTGACTGCATAAGTTACAAGAATATCTTTTTATTTCTCTGGATATTTCATGCAATCATTATCTTACTGAACAGATACATTGAAAATATCATGACAATTGCTAGCATTTTATGATATCCCATTAAATATTAATACCCAAAAAACTTGAAAAAATTCTTGGCTTAAAGATTCACTTGCATTAAATTAAAATAGGTTGCCTATTATTTTCCCCCTATTCCACCTCTAGGCTTCCTTACTGGATCGGAAAAGATTCCTTATACTGGTTTTAAAGTGAGTTTTTAACCTTAATTTCACCAGTCAATGGTTATGCTCTGAGTGGTTAGTGGCCTATATGTCATAAGGGGAAATAGACCTGTGTAGGTATCCAAAATTGTAGAATGATATCTTAATTATGTCTGTATAATAATTATTATACATTGCTGAGGGGTAGAAGCCCAAAGCTGCACTCCAGGGACATCTGCAAGCATGACCTCAAGAGCGTAGAAATTGACAATGAGAGGATGGAGTGGGGTAGGGGGGGAGGGGGGGGGAATAACAATGCACTGATGTTGTGACATATGAAATAAAAGAGATCTAAACAATGTCACCATATGATTATTTCATCTCTAATTTCTTTTCCCTCATAGATTATCATACGTCCACTAACTCCAGGTGAATACGATGAACCAGCTGATCTCATGCCAGTGGCAGTAACCTGTACCAAAGAACTCTTTCTTCCATACATCCCTGACATGAAAAGACTTGAAAATAGATTACAGTGTGCTATTTATAGCAACCCAGGTTTCATGTCGTGGAGAGAAGTTATTGGCCTTGACAACACAGAAAATTGTACCTGGGCCAATATGACTGATTGATTACAAGAAATGTTTTGATCTTACATGACTTTTTTTCCTCTTTATTTTACTTGACCGATATGAATTTTGTTCATTTGTAAATCATGTTTATATACAAAACAATGTACTGACTATGACAATAACTGATTTATTGAATGAACGATATATATATATATATATATATATATATATTTATAATAGTAATTATAA
>JASKDV010189859.1:0-11673 GCA_032466395.1 Aegires albopunctatus
AAGTCTCTTATGTTGACCTTTGGTCGAATGCTTCTTGAAACACGGCTATGCTGTTGAGCTTTGGCCCCATCCTTCTTAAAACACGGCTATGCTGTTGACCTTTGGCCCCATCCTTCTTAAAACACGGCTATGCTTTTGACCTTTGGCCCCATCCTTCTTAAAACACGGCTATGCTGTTGACCTTTGGCCCCATCCTTCTTAAAACACGGCTATGCTGTTGAGCTTTAGATCCATTCTTCTTTAAACACGGCTATGCTGTTGACCTTTGGCCCCATCCTTCTTAAAACACGGCTATGCTGTTGACTTTTGGGACCATTCTTCTTAAAAAACGGCTAGCTGTTGACCTTTGGGCCCATCCTTCCTGAAAATGTGGTAGGATCATAATTTCACTGAACTAAATTTCCACACCCACACATCGAATTAATGATGCCATTACGTCATTAAACTAAAGACTGACTGACCATGGCAGTCTACTATTCTGCCGCTTGAATCCAAAACGCAGAGACTCTTCTATAGGGGACCACTACTACATGCAGAAGAAGAAGAAGACGACAATTTAATTTCACAAGATACGAATAAATTTCAGAACCGGAAAAAGCATATTGAAAAGAAGAACGGTTTATAAACAGTAATAAACAGAAACGAAATAAGAAAATCTAAACAAATGGCTGGAGACACGAAGGTAGAAAGTTTTTTTTAATTTTTGTATATCCTTTAATTTAGCTGGACGAAATGTTTTATGTAATCGATATTGTGACATTGTACGTGTTAGATCTAGCCTAAACCTGTTAAATTGTTACTAGATCTAGTATAGGCGCAGAGAGTGGTTGCTCCTGAAAGCAAACCCAGGGTTGATCTCATCCCTGTTTGAGGTCTTCAGATCCAGAATAGATCTGGAATCTAGATATCTAGCTAGATCTAGTCAGCTGTGCAAAATTCTTGTAGCATACATTCACATACGTTGGTGCAATGCCCCAGCCCAGGGCCCTGCCAACTATTGAAATGAACTGGTTGCGCATCATATTTAATGAGCTGCTGAAACCCCCCTCAGTATCTCGTAAAATGAGCCTCAAAGCTGTTTTGGCATCTCTTTTTTCAAACAAATTTCACGATTAAAATTGAAATGATGACTCTAGCGGGGATGTGGATTTTGATGTAGTTAATTAACAATTAAAATGCACTGACTGTTTTTTTTTAAATTAATGTGGCTATCTTGTAGATCTAGATTTCTAGAATCTAGATTCTAGGTCGCGTATTACTGTCAATGACAAATACACACTAAAAAAGAAAAAAAATCTTTTGTGCATCCTTAAAGTTTAATCATGGAGGTAAACATTTCAAAACTTTTCTTTCCTATAATGCATCCATAAACTTCCATTTGCTCATCATGAAACATATAATTGAGAATAGCTCATTGGTAAAACATTTGACATTTGACCTTCACTTCATAGATCCTGAGTTTAATTATCATGTCTCTACAAAAAGTATTCTTTTCTTTATCATCATAAAATCTAGAAGATCATTTGTGTGACATGAAAATTTATTTTTAACTGGATGCACATCACATCTAACGAGCCGCTGAAAGCCACCTCAGCATTTTGTTGAAAGAGCTTCTGAAATTATTGAAAGCTGTTCAGCATATATCGTTAAACAAATTTCCCTCTATGTGTACAATTGAAATTGAAATGATGGCTCTAATGGTGACACGGATGTTAACGTTTATCAAACGATGATTAACTAGTCTTGTTTGTCGCGACATAAGAAGAACAGACAACTTTTACCATCAGATTTTAGCCGTTTATAGCTCATAACTTTCATTAATGTATTTTTCTCCTCTTTATTATAAGGACGAGGTGGATAGTCAAAGAAAGGCTGAAAGTCGACAACAATTGGAGAAATGGCTCAACAAAAGTATGCGGATAAAAATGACGGATGGCCGCACTTTAGTAGGTAAGGAGACGCAGACGTTTGGATGAGACTTGTCACTCACTAACTTCAGTTTGCAAGTTGTTGACTTTTGGTGATTTACTCTTGGGTCTATGGAAAAGCAGAGTTGTATATATAATAGTTAATTGCTTCTATCGTACTTTGTTCGTATCATAAATTTTAAAAAATTATTTCTTCTTTTCATGATAAGAAATACAATTTGAACACATTTGTCTATTTGCAAATACACTGTGTTGTTTTGCCATTTTATTTTCACGTTATTCCTTGTCAAAGCATTTAGAGATCCCTTATATCTTCAATCTTAGATCTTGCATCCTAAATTGTGCCACTAACTTATTCACTGCTGCTGCTGTGAAGTTGATTTCCATCACCTTTGCCTCTCTTCTGATATCAAAGCTTTTCTTCAGTGGGGTCCAATGCCCTCTCTCTGGTGTTGTCTTCTCTTCAAAGGTGGCCTGCATAGCCTATTATTATACCCAAACCTTTTTCTAATCCTTTCTTCTGCCACTAGTGTTGACCAGATTAGACAAATCCCTTATTTCTTCTGTTATCCTGAACTTATTCCATTTTATAGCCAAGCTCAGACATAACGTAATTTGTAAAAGACCATATATGTGGGGTGCAAAAATGTCCCTGATGTTAATGGGTATTAACTTAAGAATGAATTGTTAGATTTCATTGAAACTAACAGATGCATGTTTCAGTTTAAGTCCCACACATGGAGGACGTCCATTTAAAGCTAAGTATTTATTTAATTTTCTTTTTCAACTAGTCTTGTATTTTATTTTGTTAATGACAAAAGTTCTATAATTGAAACGTTGACTGTGTCTAGTTTTGTCTTTCTAGGAGTTGATCTATTTATAGATTCTTGTTCTTTTATTCTATCACAAAATAATGTGAGAGAGAAGCAAAGCTCATACATTGTACACAGTGGGACATGCTTCACCTTTTATTTGCTTTATTAAAGGCCATTGCTAAGCTCAGCTCTAGCAAAATTATTACAATCTTGGAAATTTTATGCCAATGATTGTTGCTTATTCACAAAGTATAGGCTTGGGAATTCCCGATAAAAATCAAATTTCATGAGAGAAATTAAATCACAGCCTATGCATAGATTAAGGGAAAAAATCTGATCAGTCTACGTTTGCATTCAGCAGATGTTATAATTAGATGAAGTATGATCACTTAGCATGCAAAATGGTTGGGAATGATTTTAATTAGATTTTCTTTAGGCATTAACGGAAAATGTGTAGAAATGTGCAATTGATCCCATCCCGCCTTGGGTGTAATAGATCAAAATGCCATGATTTTATTTATATATTTATTTTTTAAATCCTTGTCACTGCAAGGTATACAAACTAATGTAATGAAATTTTGCATGCGCAAATAAAATTGAACTTTGTGTATGGCAAATCTGATTAAATTTCTGGCCCTGCGGAAAATTGCATTTGAAAATTCATATAATTGCAATATAAAATTGGTAAAATTATTCACAGAAATTGCAAATTTTATTGCTATGTTGGTACTTAATCACTAAAGATAACCAAGATTGCACATAGTGGTAAAAATTGCAAGAAAAAAGTGTAAAATTGCATAACGGTCGCAATTTTCCACGGGGCCAGAAATTTGACGGAGGAAAGTCATGCTTTCCAGCCCTAGAAGTTTGGGACACTTTTTGTTCTACTCTTTATAATTACATTTGTTGTAGATTTATAATTTGTTTTTGTTTCTTTCCAGGAAATTTTCTGTGTACGGACTGTGATTGTAACATTATCATGGGATCTTGTGAAGAATATTTAAAACCTTTGGGTAAGTAAATAATTGGTATAATTCTATTTGATTCATTATAATTTGGATTTACATTAGTTTGCTATTCATTGTTGATTATGATACTATTGATACCGTCACAGAAAACTGTCTTATGTCAAAATGGTAGCTATTTGACATTATAGACTGTTTTTCGACGATAGTAATTATCCATCGTCAAATAGAAATATATATCATATTGTTTGTTGATTTGGCTGTTTGTTCATAGTATTTCAATGGAATAAGGGAAGATGTTAGAGGAGAGAGCAAGCATTGGCTTTTTTGATAAAAAGCAATACAAAAACAAACTCCATTTGATAAATCTAAAATCCAAATTTTACTGCATTTGATTAAAGAAACGAACAAGCTACTTCTGTCCGATATGAGTGGTGAAATGTTCGGTAGCTTAAATCCAAAAATGGGACTGTAGTTATTCTTTCTAGTGCCTTGTTTGTTTTTCTCCCATAGATTTTGTCCCTAAAGAGGATCCCAGAATCTTAGGCCTAGCCATGGTCCCCGGCAAACATGTAGTGTCCATTGACATTGACGAATCGCAACCATCAGAGGGTAAGGGTAATCACGCTTGGATTTAATTTGTTATCCACCTTCAAATCAGGGTTGTCAACCAGTAGGATAAAATCATACTAAGTACGATTTGACCAATCCAAAAAACACCATTGAACATCTTATTAATTTCATCTTGGGGAGAGCTTTAGTCAGCCCCTATTGACTAGGCTTGATACAGCTATGATTGACAAGGCTTGGTACAGCTATGATTGACTAGGCTTGATACAGCTATGATTGACAAGGCTTGGTACAGTTATGATTGACTAGGCTTGATACAGCTATGATTGACTAGGCTTGATACAGTTATGATTGACTAGGCTTGATACAGTTATGATTGACTAGGCTTGATACAGCTATGATTGACTAGGCTTGATACAGTTATGATTGACTAGGATTGATACAGTTATGATTGACTAGGCTTGATACAGCTATGATTGACAAGGCTTGATACAGTTATGATTGACTAGGCTTGATACAGCTATGATTGACTAGGCTGGATACAGCTATGATTGAATTAAGAAGCCATCAATTGGCCGTCATTTATTCACTGACTTTTTTTTCTTCCAAATTACAGTTTTGTCCTTCTTTGGGGTTGTTTTTTTTTTTTTTTATGAGTTCTTCTGTCCTCCCATATGATTGAAGTAAGGAAAGGAGTCAATTCACTGACCTTATTATTATAATAGTATTTTTAATTTATTACGTAACTGCCCTCAGTTGGATCAGTTTTAGATAATCAGCTCTCACGTTGAACTGAGTTGGTGTTTTGACAACCCTGTCAAACTTTGTTGACTAAAAGTGATCGGAATGTCTCAAATTTTAAAATTTTAATTTTTCAAAGATTTGCCTTTTTTTATCAGAAAAGTTGAACCAAGTTTATAGTTTTAGTATTGTAATTTATAATTCATATTTTTATCAGAAATTTCTAGCTTTAGTATTAAAAATCATCAACGCCATGATCATTATTATTTTTTTAATTTATTTTTTTTAAGCAAGGGTAAGATGAGATGAGAAAAGATAAAATTTACTTTATTACCATTGCTTTTAATTACCATTTATTACAAAATTGTTCTGTTTAAGGGACAATATAAAGATTATTATTATCTTCACGTTGTTACTATCTCCTTTGTGTCTAAGCCAAAGTTTAATGTTGTCGTTGTTTGTTATGTGCGTTGTCAGAAGATTCTACCAACATGACCAGAAACAACAGCAATGACACGGCAGGCACTTCATTGGACGAAGAACATTCGAAGGAAGAACAGAGCACCAATTCCGAGGGAGGGGAAGATTTCATTTTATGACACCAGCTGGGGAGGACGGGTGATTTTAGTGCTAAATGAAATCAAATGTTGTCAACCAAAATTGATTATGGATCATGTGCGTGTCGATGTTTAAACAAACTGATCGAATGAGTTGCTGTTTTCCATTTTACATTCAAATTAATTGTTTTTATTTTTATTTTCAAATTAAAAATAATAATTGTTATTTATATTCGGATTAATTGTTTTTTTATTTTAGCTTCAAATTAAATGTTTTTCATTTTAGATTCAAATTAATTGTTTTTCAGTTTAATTTCAAAATAATTGTTTTTGTTTTTATATTCAGATTAATTGTATTTCATTTTATATTCAGATTAATTGTATTTCATTTTAGATTCAAATTAATTTTTTTTAAATCTTACATACAAATTAATTGTTTTTCATTTTATTAGATTCACATTAAAATTTGTCATTTTTCATTCTCAGTAACGATTCAAAATTATGACATCTTTTACATCGGTTCAAGTTGAAATGAAAGTATGAATTTGTCATCAAACCTGGAATTTCTTGTTGGAATGAAAGTATGAATTTGTCATCAAACCTGGAATTCCTTGTTGAAATGAAAGTATGAATTTGTCATCAAACCTGGAATTTCTTGTTGAAATGAAAGTATGAATTTGTCATCAAACCTGGAATTCCTTGTTGAAATGAAAGTATGAATTTGTCATCAAAGCTGGAATTCCTTGTTGAAATGAAAGTATGAATTTGTCATCAAACCTGGAATTCCTTGTTGAAATCGGACAATATTTATCTTACAAGTTGGACGTTGACTGAATTGTTGATTAAATTTTACAACTTACAACCCAGTAGGAGAACAAACATCATTTTGAAATTTTGTTGTATAAGAAGAGGAGGTCTGAGTGTTGGGCTGCCAGACTGTGAGCCCCGGGTTCGAACTCCCAGTCTCTATATTTCCCTTGCAGCTCCCCTTGTCGACCCAGCAGCGAAGGCGAAGGGGTAGCCAGATCTTTTTAGATCCAGCGAAAGAATAATGAGCTGGGAAAGCAATGACAAACTACCCCATGAAGTCGTATGCCTTTAAAAATTGGGAATCTACTCCTGATTTCCTCTACGCTTGGTTATGAAACTTTATTTCCATGTAGAAATTCCTTGTTTTCGATTAAATCTGAACTCCCTTAATGCTAGCCAAAAGTACATGCCCTGTGCAAAGGAAATCTTGCTGACTTGCTGTGACCTGAAGTTGATAGTTGCATGCCTTTAATGTTAAATACTCATTAAGCCAGGGAAGTTGAAATAGAGTTGGGAAAGGAAAGATAACTTCAATCTAAAGAGAATGCTAGTTCAAGGGATGTAACTCTTTTTCAAAATACAGTAGAAATAGGGATAGTACACGGATGTACCAGTTACATCAACCGAGCAATGAAGGGAAGTTCTAAGTTATTTTCATTTTGTAACTAAACAATATAAATTAAAAAATTTGACTTTGGTCATTGTTGGTGAGACAAAAATATTAATAATGCTGCAATAAGTATGAGGCAGAAAGCACTTCATGTATTTCCATTGGACTAAGGCTTTGAAACAACATTGAAAATGAACTGACAGTGACCAAAATTTTGAAATGAGAATATCTTCATAAGGTGAGAATCTCATTAGCAATGTCTATAAATTATCTTATTTTAATCTTTCTATCATAATGGCCATGTGCTGGCTAGAAATCGATTCACTCCGACCCAGCTTACTTCTCCGACCCAGCTTACTTTTGCTTTTGTTTCTATGGAGGATCGTTGAAGTTTTGTTTCGAAACTTTCATGACTGTTCATTTGTTCTAATTTTTTATTGTGTTTATTTAAATCATTACAAGCTTTGCTAGTAATAATAATGGTAATAGTGTCATTTCTCGAGCGCTTTCCCTTGATATCTCAAAGCGCCAAAAAGCTAGCAGAAATGTTTTAATGAATTGTGATATTGTAATAATAGACTTTTATGAATGCTTGCACGTGGATTTCATGTTTTTGGAATCAGATGATGAGACATTTCATGTTTTTGGAATCAGATGATGAGACATTTCATGTCACTTGTTGTAGTCAGTGGTCCAGAACACAATCAGGCAACCCCCATTGTTGCTAAACAAAATACACTTTTTTGTAACCCTCAAACTCAAAACCCTTCTGTATTCGAGATATCGAGAAGTAAATACCATTTTGAATTATAATTTAAAAAGGTTTAAATAGTGTTTGATATGCTTCAAACGGAAATAAATTAATAAGGGCGCTTCTTTTTTCTATTTTCGTAATGGCCACCATGAATAAAAGTACATGTAAACAACGTGGCTGTCGTTCTATAAACGTATTATTACAAATTTTAGAATTTTTGTTTTGCCGTACCAAATAAACTTTATTAAAAGTGGCTCACCTCGTTTTTACCTGAAATAAAATTGATCAATAGAATTGCGTCATCTTCCTGCGTGATCTAAATGTATGTGATACCTGTGTGTCTCATTTTGATGCTCTCAACGCATAATTGTGTCTCCCCTACAAAATTTCTTATCTTGCAGAGAGCAACGATATATACATACGGTAATCTCTATCATATCACTGATCACATTCCTTTGTACTTGATTCTACGTGTGCCCATAAAGAATATGTGAATCAACTTATAGTAATATGTGATAGGGTTCTATTTTTAAGCTCACATTCTGATCTCCTCTGATTGAGTTAGATTAAGACTGACTGAGTGAGAGATTGTAAATATGTTGTCTGTGTCATCTTAGTTTTCCTCAGCCCGATCGCGGAAAAATGGATCAATTGCGCCGCAGAACTTCACCCGCTGCGTGGCCGTGGAATTTTGATATTTTGCAGAATTTACGCTTTCAGACATAGAATTGCGATTAAAATTAAACTGAATTGATCTGACGACGTAAAAGTGATCTCCCTCTCACCGGAAGCCGGACATTAGAGCGGTCTCTTTTTTTTTGGTAACAAACTTGATCTATATCCAGATTCTATAGATCTAAACGGGATTTCAAGATCGCCTTTGCCTCTCAGCAAAGATGGATACATTTTTTAAAGGAAAGAATGCTTTGAAGACAAGGGCAGTATGGAAAAAGTTTAGACATTGTCGCAATTTTGGCACTCAGAATTTGGTCATTTTGGGAAGAATTTTTGTTAATTTTCCATGCAGAAAACTAGGATGACAGATATGTTGTTTGATGACTGTAATTTAGCATTACGGTAAATACGTTTTGTACATCACCATTTTCTTGAAGGATAATAAATGACAAATAACGATGAATTGTGTTTTCTCTTCTCTTGTCCTTGGTATTTTTGTCATTATATTTGTAACATCGGAAGAAGTTAAACTCATTGAGGAACAAAGAGGGTTGCCATGATAAAGACTTCGATTGCATCATGTAGTACTAAATTTGTTAGCTTGCTATTACAAAAACTATACAAAGCAAATACCAAATTCAACACAGAGCGTTAAACTACGTGGTTATGTCAAACTCTACATGCAAAATTTTAGCCCTCCAAGGTAAGAACATATTTTGAAATTTTATAATATAAGTGGCTGGTTCCCAGTGAGTTAAATGGTAATGGAATATTTCTTTTTTGTAGGTACAAGTAGATCCAGGAACCGTTGTAGGTACGAGTAGATCCAGGAACCGTTGTAGGTACGAGTAGATCCAGGAACCGTTGTAGGTACAAGTAGATCCAGGAACCGTTGTAGGTACAAGTAGATCCAGGAACCGTTGTAGGTACAAGTAGATCCAGGAACCGTACCTATGCGGGGTTCCAACGAGGTCTTAAAATTGGGAAAAGATTAGGAATTTTATTTTCAAAATTTAAATTTCATGATTTGGTTCTGGGAAAACCAAGGAACAGTCACGCGGAAAAAATATTCAACAAATCAACAAATTAATTTAAGTATGAAGTGCTATTTCTTTGTTTGGTGGCTGGATGGAGTTTGCTTCAACGTCAATGAGCTATTGCCTGAGTTCAACATCGTGGTTTTCTCTTTTACATTCTTACACTTGCCGGGTAATTGAATCACAATATTTGTTGTTCCAACTTTCAGTCAATTGGGTGTTTTTTATAGAGGCGTTATTTGTTCCACTGTGTACACATTGCGATGAGTTGGGGGACCAGGAAAGGGTCTTAAATTATTTTCTGCCTGTCTTGTGGGAGCCCTGCATATAACATAGGTGTGAGAACAGATTACTCAGAAATCAAGGCGCACTCTCCTGCCAAACAAAAGGTCCCTGGTTCTGACCCAAACAATAATAATAATAAAGAGCAATCGTAGCGCTTTCCCACTAAATGTGTTCTACAGAGTTTCCCTGGCAGGCCATTACAATCCAAATGCTTCTCAATCCTCCAGGGGACATGCAGAGGTACAACAACCCAACGAAAGGCGCTTCACTCTAGCATACTAATACAAGATCTTCCTCTACCTATAGCCAGGTACCCATTTTACACCTGGGTATGGTGGGGATATGCATGTGTAAAGAATCTTTCCCAAGAACTCAACATCGTGTCCGACCTGAATTTAAACCTAGGGCCTTTTGATCACCAGCCTCAATGTCTACCACTAGTCACCAGGATGTAGTCTGCCATACCAATTTATAAACCCAATGTCTACCACTAGTCACCAGGATGTAGTCTGCCGTACCAATTTATAAACCCAATGTCTACCACTAGTCACCAGGATGTAGTCTGCCATACCAATTTATAAACCCAAAACAGACAAAAAATAATGAGACAAAAAGATACCATGGCAATGTCAAGTAGACATTAATAGCCGACAAATAACATGTTTGCTTTCTTATACAAATTTTAATTGAATGACAAATCAATGAATAAGTTAAAATAAAAATAAAGGAAAAAAAAAAAGATCAATCGAATTAACCTAAAAATAAATATGGTTTATAGAAAAACGGTATTGTCCTGAGTGGTGTTTGTCAGATATTCTAATTAATAGAAAGAAATAGAAAATTCCAAATTCAATTTTGTCTAGGCATGAAACATGATTGAATCGATTGCAAGAGTTAAAGTAATGGCCACCACACACTAGCAGTTAAAGTGGCAGATCGGGCCTGCGCAGTTACTGCACAGTTCTGTTTATATTTTTTGAGCCCACACACTACACAAACCACCGAAGATCAACGTGGTTTCAAATGAGATTGAGGTTGAGCTAGCCTGTCTAACTCTGAATGGAATCTGAGCGAATTGCAGATGATCTATGAAATTGTGCAGTAACTGAACAGTTGAGAACTGGGTAGTGCGTGGTGGCCATGAGGAAGTGAAAAGAATTTTTATAAAATATTACTCTTTTCATAAGTCAACTTCAGATTTTGTATGTTAGTGTTTGATGACATGGTTACAACGTAACATCCACTAACACACATATTTATTTCATTGATACGTCCTCGTGAGAAAACCACTACTGTAATGAATCTCCAATTATATGTCCTTATTATTGAACAATGTGTAGCAGCCCAGGGAAACCCTTCACATCGGTCAAATCCAAGATGAGTTTTTTATGATTAAACAATTGCACAGATATGACTTTTTTAAGTTACCGTACCTAGTCAGTGAAATTCAAAACTGAGAAAATAGCATCTAGAGTCTAGATCTAAAGTTTGGTTTTCAGTTAACAATGTTAGTGGGTCATGACTGTGATTTAGCAACATGAGGAATTTAGATTTAAATTTCAGATTTTATCACAATAAAGATAATCAGTTGTAGAACCTGATAAGCAAAAAACAACATTTTGTTGAATTAACTCCAAAAACAAGTTTGTACGTTGTAAGCTCATATCTCACATGTAAGCTGACCGACTGCCACCACACAATTTGTATGAATTCCCTGACCAAACAAAATGGACAGTCTGAAAGGTCTGGTACAAAATAGTATGTTAACTCCTTCACCGCTAGGCAAAAGTACATGGCCTGTACTAAGGACATTTTAGTTGTGGTGGTATGCCTCTACACACCCAGGGAATTTGTTAGTTATTTGAAGTTTAAGGGCTCAGTCAACCACTAGGGTTATCTCAGAGTCCATGAAAAAGTAAGATGATA
>JASKDV010189870.1:0-11673 GCA_032466395.1 Aegires albopunctatus
ATATTTTTTTTCTCTCTCTCTCTCTCTCTCTCTCTCTCTCTCTCTCTCTCTCTCTCTCTTTCTCTTCTTCTCTCTGGTTTTCATTTGAATAGCAGTAACTAAGCATGCGGACCCATTTGTTGTCTGGAAGAGGGCAGTAAGTGCGCAACAGCCAATGGCTTTACAATAGAAAGGCAGTAAGAGATGACTGCGTCTGTCTTGTTGTAGTCTTCATAATGTAACATAAGCAAGGTTTGGTCCACCTGTTTATTTTTAATCAGTTGTTCCACATGAAGAACTTTGCATGGGTGCAGTCTCCTTTTGTGAAATATTTACAATCCATTTTGTCTGGTCACTCTTATCAGTGCATCATTATGAGATAAGTAAAACTCCTGTTGTATTGCTTTTTACGCAAATCAGTTATCATGTAGGCTCATTGCACATATCAGTTATATTTTGATATTATAGAATGATTAATCTTTAAAATCTCCTATTTCATCTATCTGTAAATAGGTCATTCTTATAAATTCACCTCAAAATGTGACATAATGTTTGTTTGATTAAAATCTTCTCAACTGGGAGGAATGAATAGGCCCAATGCATACAATGGTGTACATACAACAAGCCCTATCAAGCCAATGTGAATGAAAAATACTTTGATGAATGTTGTAGATGTTAATTTTGGTCTCAAGGGATTTATTAAAATCAATTTGGACTATGCAGGATTTTGGAGCACTTGCATCTGTGCCTATGTGACAACAAATTAGTGTTCCTTTATACTTTATTTTTTCAATGTGTCACTCTACATAATTCTTGGCTGGCAAGGATGATGAAAGGCATCAGAAGCAGATTCTAGACTCAGTCTAGATCTAGTAGACAGCTGCTTGTATTGTAGTCAAGTTGAAGCCACGGTATTATTGTACCCCAACTCTAATTTCGACATCACTTATTAACTGATTTTTACTATTCAAGAAGTTTGTTGAACCAAGTCCACAATAACATAGCTCAACCTTATCCTTCACCTACCTCGATACACATTCCCTGCTTGTTGGCCAGTTCTTTCATACCTATCGGTTAGGTGGCACTAGGTAACGAAAGGTAATGCTGTGGTGGCACGAGCATGGTAGCTTTCATTTGGAAGATAATAGTGACCACTACTCCTCTAATAAAAAAGAATGCCTGTTTTCTTTAAGACCTTTTGGCAAGGAAGGCAGTTAATGCTTATACATGTATTATGTAACTTCTGGTACTGCTAACATCTCTACTTGCTCAAATTTCCCTTTGCTCCAGATGTTTCCTTTATGGTGTTTATGTACATAAATTTGCACCATTGGTGAATATAGCAGGTTAAAACACTTTTACTTTGATCACAGCAAAACTGACAACAATGATGAGCCTGCAGTTACTCCTATTCTTATGAAAACAGCAGCATTCATACATTGTCTTTTTTTTTCTCTTTCTAATCGTGTTTAATACGTTTTACTTTTTTCTTTTTCAGTGCTTCTCTCGATCTGCTCTCTACTCACAGATCCAAACCCGGATGACCCACTAGTACCAGAAATTGCTCGAATTTACAAATCTGACAGAGAAAAATATCACAAAACGGCAAAAGAATGGACAAAGAAATATGCGGTGTAATCAAAGTTTCACAAAGCTGAGATAAATAAGAATGAAAAACACAAACCTACCAAACGGAATGCTTCAGGGAACAACAAAAATTTATAAACCAAAATAAACAGCAACAAACATCAAAAGCATAACACAGCACAGAACTTTGAGAGTCATTGAGTGAAGATCTTCTTTTTGTCATCATAATCATCCATGGATGAGCTATCCTCTTTGTCTTTGACAATCAAGATGTTTGCATGATTCATAAGTTGTACTATATTACAAATCAAACTTTGTGTCAGCTGTGGTCATTTTGTTGGCAGCCGTTGTTCTTGCCGTCCGGTAAGAATAATTACTTTCATTATTCTACCCGGTTGCTAAAAAAGGAATTTCCAAATGATACCTCATTGTATTTACTAGTCAATGCATTATGAATGGAAGTTGAAATGAACTCCTTGTGAACTAGCCTACTCACCACTCAGTACTTAATTTACCCTTTCAGCCAATTCCTGCAAGGAAACACCCCCTCCACCCCCCTCTACGATAATAATAATATTTGTTCATTTCATGGGTTGCATGGCAAGGCTAGAGTAACATCAGTCATTGTTGGTGCTGTTTACTAATCATAGATTTAAATCTACCAATGCATTAAGGTATCGAATTGGACAGAAGCCGAAAAGATAATGTTGAAATCATGTAGTTACGGGAATGTATAAAAAAGGGTGAAGTGCTTATATAGGCCATAAATATTTATTTATAGAGATGTCTTGAACTGGAGAGTTCACTTGTCGATTTCCATTTTGGTGGGGTTTTGCTTCAGGCTAGCCAGCATTCGTTCGGATCAATTCTCTATGATCATTATTTTAATGTTGGTGTACAAGCGTGGGTGATTATCAGCTTAGACAAGGCACCGTTTTCTAGACTCAATGAGCTTAAGTTTAAATACTTGTATCGAAACTTGGTTGACTCATATAATTATTTTCATCCAGAAGAAGTAGATCTATAAAAAATATTCCATTACAACAATTTTGCACTGATATGTATGTATTTTGTTTATTTATTTGCTGCTTAAAATTTTTGGTCGTTATATATATATATATATAAATATATATATATTTTATTTTATTTTTTTTTTATTTTTTTTTTTTTTCTTGATGTAGACTTAGTCTAGTTCTATCAATGATAACAAATCTTCGCTTTTTGCAATTAATTCCTTCAATCTCTGTCTGTCCTTGGCTTTGCTGGTGTGTAACAAGGAACTATGCATTTTGAATTTTGAGACACTGACCCTCTTTTTGCAGTACCACATCACACCGCAATCAAAGTGATAACATTATCTATTATTATTTGTTTCCAGTGGTAGTAGTACACGTAATGCTAAACGCTTGGTGCTGTGTAGCCTAGAACTATAACATTATCAAAGGCCTGTTCTCTCTAAGACTGAGTCCATTGTCTGGATATCGACAGGTGGGCAACTTTACCTAATAGCCGTTGACTCACCGTCAGTGAGAACACAATTGCCAAGCGGGGGCGGGGATTTATAATCTTAAAATACATGTAGGGCCTATTGAATTTGATATTAATCTGACTGTCGGAGTCAGAAACAAGAGAAAGAAAGAGAGAGAGAGAGAGTTTGCTGCCAACGGACATCTAGCTTGCTCTTACTAGATAAAGGAAGAACTTAAATGGCTTGCTTGGACCAATATGTGGCTTATGTAAGGTGAGATTGGGGGGTAGAGCTTATGTAGGCCATGCGAATGTAAAGTCACCCCCCCAAAAAAAAAAATTATTGACAACCACTGCATGAAATATAATTATAGAAATTAGATTTGTGCGGGTGTAAGTATGTGATGTTGTGTTATATTATTATTTTTAAAATTGAACTGATCCTCTATGTGTTGAGACTAAGTCATCATTTCTTATCCACATAATCTTGAGTTCTCTTGATAGATCTAGATCTAGACATACAATTTTAGACTTGATTTTAATTTGTTTGGTTGTCGATTCCATTTTTTGTGTTTTTCTCGTCCTTTTTATCTTTTTTAACTTTTTTTTTTCTCTGTGGCTTGGGCTTATGCCAATCACCAATGATTACATCACCATTCACAATTTGATTCCCACTGATTCAATCCGCCCTTTAGCTATTATAACATTGTAGGCCATGAGTTGTAAGATGGAAACGGTGGAAGAAACAAGAATATAAAAAATTGATGGAAGTTTTAATTACAAGGCTTATCATAGGCATAGAGGCTCTTTTTGCTATTGTAGCAGCTTTTCTCCTTCCTCTTCCACCCAGATCTAGCCCTGCCCTGAAATGAATACTTGAATAATTATAGATCTATCTTTTATTTTTAAAATATTAATATTAGGTAATCGTTGTCCATTCGTGACATAGGCAATGACAGAATTGAATAATGCCTTCCATCTACTCTGCATTAGTTTTCATTTTAAAATCATGTCATACAGGGATTTCATTGACTTCAGGTCTTGTTCTAGTCTAAATATTATGAACAGGAAAGACACTTTCCCCCATTTTTTATTGAGAAATCCTATTGGACATGTGGCTGTGCCCCCAAGCTTTAGCCAATTAGGCCTAGGTCTACTCTATTCGCTTTACACCCGTTGTAAGTTTGATCCTTATTTGGGTAACATCATTGTTTTCAAAATGTAATACACGGCGGTGGCTACATTATTGTTTTGTGGATGGATGACAGTAACCAGTTCATTTAGTTGATGACTGGTGACCAAAAATTATGAGCTCCTAGAAACGCCCTTGCTGACAGTGACTGTTCATATTGTTCAGGGAGAACCAACCCTTCTCTGGTTTGTCACCCAAAAGCCGTCTTTCTTTCCTAGGGCTTGATATATAATATTATTATTAGCAACCAGTAAGAATAATGGCTTGTATTATTCTTACTGTATGTATGGCAAGAATAATCACTCCACATTTTGTTATTGTGTATAATTCTTGAAATGTTAATAAATGTTAAATAAAATGTTGTTTTTTTTTGGGTTTTTTCTTCACAGATTTTTACTTTTAACTTTATGTTCATCCCATCAGTAGAGAGGTGCCAATACATCTATATAATATTCCTTTGATTTCAATATCAAATGGTGCTTGTACAGGACTTTTGTTAGTTGATGATGGGCTAAAGTTAAATGTTGCACATTCTTTTAAATGATTGGATCAAAGTGGATGTTGTTCTGTTTTTTAATTTAAAAAATTCATTCTAATTTGAGGAATGTCAGATCTCCACCAATTGACCTTGATTGATGTCATTTGCATTTCATCAATTTTAACATTGTATTTATGACAATATGGTTTTTCTCGAATTACCATCTTTTTCATTATCATCTCAAATAAGTTGATAGACTTCATTAATTGTCTTGTTTATCCTTCTTCACTCATCTTTAAATGGCAAAAAGGTTTGAAAAGATAGAACCGCGGTTCTGTAATTGCCGGTGTAAATCTTTTTTGTCTTATTTCTTTACTCGCAGTTGGATATACTCTTGTTATCTTGCTGGTTTTTGCTTTTCATCTTTGGTTGTGATGACCGTTATCCATAGACAGTTACTAAGTTCTAGCCTACGGCTTGTTTTTTATAGTCTCTGAGCCTGATTCTCCCAAAGGTTAACCATCTGAGGTGAAGTAAAAAGTATTTTCTGAAAGCAGAGATGACCTTTGAAGTAAATGTTTGTTCATTTGGTTGTCAGGTTTTTAATTTATTTTTTAACTTATTGATGTGTTTGAGGCTTTTCAAAACTAGAAATTTAGGATTTCCGTGTGCCATTGATTATTGTTATAAAGGAATGAAAATCTAATAAAGATTTCATCATATAACAATTGTGACCTGTTTTCTGTTTCTTCGATTCAGAACATATGTCGCCGTTAGGGGTTTTGAGATATATATCACAAGAAAGCTCAGGACATGCACTTAGATTTGTACCAAAATTATGAGAATTGGACTTACCATTAGGAAGGTAGAGTGATTATAATAGAGATGGGTACAAAAACAAAACATCCAAGTTTCGAGAAAATGGCGATCAAAGATGGAGAACTGTTTTGACTAGTTTTGAGGATGATGGATAAGGAAACACAACAAAATTGTTGCTTCTATTCTACCATTTTGCATACACTTTTTATAGGATCTAACACAAATCGAAAAATGATAAGTCCTACCACACTATTAGGTAAGACAAAAAGTCTCGCAGCGTTTTCAGCCAAGCTGATTTTCTAAGATTTAGTATCCTTTTGCTTTCTAAATTTCTACCTAAGTGGTCCAGCGAACTTATGTCTCTAAATTGACCAAGTTCTTGAAAATGTGGTTGTCTGTTTAGTTGGCAGAAACGGGGGTTCAGAAAATGCATGATTTTTATCATATTTATTTCACTGATATAATAATGTTAGGAAAGAGTTTATCATTTAGAAACAGCCATAATCCATGATCTGATGAAAATGGTATTTTTATCTTTAAACAGCCCACATGACATTTGTTCTGCTTCGAAGAAACAAGACACAATTGTCATTATAGTCTTGCCATTGTAAGTTTGGGAATATCGATATATATATATATTGTATTGTAAGTCATCATAAAATAATGTATTTTTTTTACACAGAAGTGTTTCATAGTCAGTCATAGTGAAAGTTTTTGACTCTTTTGGTCATGGCAATATTGTTTTTTTTAAGTTATGTTATTTTCTTGTTGCATTTTTGCATTTTTACTCCATTGAATATTCATGTAACAGCACCTTACTTAAGACTTCGTTCAACCATTTTCATTAGGGCAAAAAAGTGAATCTCATGATTTAATTGAAGTAGTTCACATTGAAATTCATTTTTAACATTTGCACAATGTCCCTTCCCATTGTTGTGGTAGTTGGAAATGAAATAGTTTTCCTTATCTACTCCTAAAGAATTATAAAAATAATTGATTTTGTCACAATAATATCATTTTTAAAAATTTCTTCAACTATGAATCAATTCATGGCCTTTATATAGAATCAATTCATGGCCTTTATATAGAATCAATTCATGGCCTTTATATAGAATACATGTAGGATTTGTAGGATTTTTGTTTGTTTTTTGCCTGCATGTTAAAATTATGAATTTAAATTATCATAGACTAGCAGCCAAAATAACAGATATTATTAATAACAGATACTAGTTATAGGTTATAGTTATCATACATAACAATGATTAGAATTAAGACTCATTGTTTCTCCCCCACTTCATGAAGCCTTTTCCTACCCACCTCATACTTTTCATGGATCTTTTAATTCTAATCACCATTATATCTAAAGGCTTTTACTGATCTGAGTGTTTATTAACATTACATGATTTTTGCTTTTTCATATCCATCAAGTTTCAAATGTAAAACGTATAGTTCTCAAGGACATAGCAAGTAGTAGAAATAAGTGATTTTGAAGTCATTGAGCTTTAAGTTAAACAGGTTATTTTTAGTTAATGTGTTTGATGTTATTTCAAGCTAGCTGTATGTATACTATGCTAGGGAAAATGTCTCATTTTGGAGTCAAAGGAATAGTTCAACCCCATTGTTCCAAGGTACAGTGATGTATGTATGTAATATGACAATATTATGTGTTACACCATTGTTCAATAAAGACCAATCTTTAACATTTGCATTTCTTTCTGGATTTTCATTTTCCCTCTTTACTCCGTACACTCAACCTCTCTAGATAACTGTCTCTTGTTTCTTCCCTCCATTCCCGTTGGGTACCGGGAACCTCAACTGAGAGGAGAGAATGCTGTTACTCCCCATGTGTTTCCTCTACAACTGCAATATACTACTAATATACATTGATGCTTAAGTGACTGATTAACAATTTGTCAAAGGCAGCACAAGAGTTCCTTATTTTATTTTTTTTTTTAAACTTGACAGCTATGCAATTGGGATCAGTTGCTATCAAGAAGGACTGTGTACTTTTGTACATAAAGAGCATTAGGAAAATCCGGGGTGGTCGTTGCAGTCTTGCAGTGCATTTTTTTGAGCTTGATGTGTAGTGTTATTTAGGAGATTTTGATTTTTTTTTTCTTTTCTGTAAAGTAGATCATTTCTCCATTTAGTTATCTTTAGTATTATATATTTGCTATTCTTACTATTTGAAGTGCTTTTTATCCTTAAGTTGCTAGGATACAGAGTGCCAAGTCCTATCGGAGACAAACTATATCATCGGAGGTCCCATGTGTATATGTAATATACGCATGTAAAAGAACCCTTTGGCTGTTTACAAGGCAGTCTAGGATAACCCTGATATCACCAAAGTGGTGTACATGGGTAAAATTCAATACAACAACAAACAGCTTCTTTTCCTCCTTGGTCTTTTCTCTTCTTTAAAACCTATTGTGGGTTTTTTTCTTTTCACTAGCCTATCATCTTACTTACTTCTAATCTTCATGGGCTCTGAGATGACCTTGGTGGTTGATTCCAAATACTTAACTTCCTCATTTTCCTGTTGTTTTACACGGTTTACACGACCTCTCTTCTCATTCTCTATCGAACCATATCCGTTTCTTTCCTCTAAACTTTCTTTGCAATACTGTCCATCTGATTTGATCAGAAATGATAGTCCACCAGAGTTGAAAAATTGGTTCCAAACTGTGCTATCTTAGACCTATTGACAGGTGAAGGATGTGATGGGTGTCAAAGATGAGCCTGTCACTACCGTTGTCATCATTTTGATACCCCTCTCTCTAGTGCTCATGTCATCTTCAACCACTCTCAGTTCAGTATGTTTTGGAGCTAAGTCAAAATTTGATTATGAGATGAGAGGAACTAGTACGTGAAATTGGATAGCGAAGGAGATGGTGTTGGTTTAGTCTTGATGTGCAATGATGCTGCTTTATCATAATCAATAATTATAATACAGTAACAATGAATCTGATTAGCCCGAGATACGCTACGCACTGTGCTGACCGGGTGACGCTATGCACACTCGGGTTTTGAATACCTGGAAGCGCTATGTACGCACTGGTGCGTTCTTGACAGTGGTCTGGATTATGGGGGTGAAAATTACTTTTTATCACCACAGAACCAGAATAAAAGGTGATTAAACAATTTGATGTACATCAAATAATAATTACTATCTACTGATGCCTTGATAGCTGCACTTTAATCCGATCAAAATCAAAACAACCGACGACTAAGCAGCTTGGATACGTTTCTGGTTGAGTCCATTCCAAACGCGGGTGTAGCAGGTCGAGACACACGTGAAAAAGGCCTATAATGTTTGAAATTTTGACAAATATTCAGTTTGTGAATTCTTGTAGTAAATAATGGTATCTTCCTCTTTATTATGATTTGTTATGTTCAGGAACATTCGACATTTGACTGACTTAAACTTAAAGGGTATTTGTAGGGAGGTTTTTACTTTTGATCTGGGAAACTAGGAAACTCTTATCAAGAGTCCAATTGTTTCGAGTATAGATGCCAAAGCCTCAAAGTGAGGATAGGAGTAGATTGTTTCCCTCATGCTAGCAAGGTCTGTAATGATGTCATTAATATGTCCCCCACCCTTCCTCCTCCTCATGGAGAATATAACACTTTCTTGATAGCCATCTGGCTTTCTTTCACTCTGAGCATGTGCGTGTGGGGGGTGAGGGTGAGTGAAGTCTATGAGTGCATTAAGGCAGGGCACTGAAACTTGAAACATTGCTTTTTATTACTTACATCCAATCAGATTCAGGTGTTGGCTACTTATCATCCCTATATCCTGTTTCATTCAAAATAGGTACATGATGACAAGCTTAGAATGAGAGACAAGAGGGTTGGAGCCAGAAAATTTAGTCCAATTAGTCTGCTTCTTGACACCTTATAAAAATGGTATCTTCTTGAAAGATGTTATGGGTGGGGTGTGTATGACTCAGTGGTTTGACAAGGGAGTCAGCTGTTATGTATGATGACATGAGAGGGCGGAGATTCTAGGGTGTAATTGCTATTTCTATTGGTCATTGACATCACCTGTTCTTTTCACCTATTATTTGTCCCCTCATTATAAACATCACACAATAACTAACGGTGCTTTGGGAATAGTGTGTTTTGACAAGTGGATCATATCAGCCAATTAGCTATCACTTGCTATTGACGTGTCAATCTACATTTTGAACACATTGCATTGAAAAGGAATGCATCTGAATACCTAATCCCTAAACAAACCAGCTGGCCAGGCACAAAGCGCTAGGGTACTTTTGCCACCGGCCTACCTGGCTGGCTAGTTTAGCACTGCTGCAGGATGCCTAGCGCTTTGCTTGTTAAGGTTTTCATTCACACAATTTTTATTTTCTATTTACATCATGCTGAATATTTTGCATGAATTGACGCATAAAGAAACTAAAAAGTAAAGGACATGATATTTAATGATCAATAAAAGCCAATGACAAAGTTACTTCTCATTCAAAATTCAATTTATTCGATCAAACTAAAGAAAATTACACGAGAAAATAATAAATATGTGGTGTCAAATAATGACAATTAACCATCTATCAATGTATTTGAAGATGATTTCAATAACTTTCATCGTCATGAAGGATGGTGGTTCTCTGTGTTACTTTCATGCCAAAACATATAAGAGATAGCTGGAGATGCTTCCTCTAAGTACCATGCCTATGAGAGAACAAAAATAAATGGAAAAGATAGTGAAGGTACCGGTACCAAATAATGTGCAGGGTGTCCTATCAATATATTATCTATTATATTATATGCACTTTTAGTAAATGAGGAAAATAAGATGCTACTTGACTGATAAAAACTATGATTATTAATGTAGAATACCATATATCAAACTTTTGACAACATTGGTCAAGTCTTGTGCTAGTATGCAATTTAACTGCAATAAAACCTGCTTAGTTTTGAAAAATATATATTATGAAATTTAGTGGCATCATAGTCTAATGGTAAACATTTGGGCTGAGGATCGAAAGGTCCCATGTTCGAATCTTGGTTGGGCGCGATATTGACTTCTCTTTACATGCATTTCCTCATCGTACCCAGGTGTAAAATGCCTTTCATTGGGTCGTACCTCTGTATGCCCCCCAAGGGGTGAGAAGGACTTTGGAATGCAATGGCCTGCCAGGGGAACAGTAAAGCGCCTTGAGCAAATTTAGTGGGAATGCGCTATATAAGAATGCTCCTTATTAATTCCAATTCCTTGAGATATGGTTGATGGCTTCGAATTATTCGAGTCCAAATTATGTACAAATGTATTCGTTAGTCTTCTATTGATATTGCTAGGCCTAGGCTACCGTTTGCATCCAAAATGCAGAATAATATGCCAGGACCAGCTGGCTAGATTTCGAGCAAATGAGAAAAAACAATTATCCCCTTTAATCCAACCTTATTTTAGAAAGACAATATTATAACTTTAATATGCTATAGTTCTCACATGTAGGTATTCAAAGATAATAGGAGACCGACGTTGGCCGAGTGGATTGCGTAATAATCAAGGGACTGCCTTTTGCTTCGTTTACAATGAAATTTAAAAAATTCAATAATTCTAAAATAATTAATAACCATTACTATTAGTATTAATAACTTATTTTTGTTGTTTGGATAGTGTTTTGTACTTCCTTAAGAATATGAAGTAAGCTTCTAATAAATATTACTTATAATACTATCTCGCAATATATCAATATTGAAATGTAAATCTCACTCTCTCATATCACTTTCTCTTTCACACACAAAGATACAAACAGCAGGCAAACAAGTGCTATTCTGCATTTCAGTTTCAAATGGGTCACTGGAGATGGCAGGTATAGCGTTTTTAAATTTTACCATTGCCTGTTATTCCTATTAAATTAGTTGGGTTTCTTCTACATCTTGACTACTGGTATACTTTGATCTCACCATTTTATACTTATAATGTGAATTTTTGGAGTTTCGTAAAAGTTTAGCATATTCTGCATTTTGGATGGGCAAATGGTAGTAGCAGACCTGCCACCTAATGCGGCACCAAAATCAGGATATTTATCTAAAAAAATCAGAATCTGTGGAAAAAAAACTAGAATTGCAATTGCTTTAATTGTAGTTAGTTGATGTATCGATACACAAGGAGGGGTAAAGCCGTATTTCC
>JASKDV010189881.1:0-11672 GCA_032466395.1 Aegires albopunctatus
ATCTTACTTTTTCATGGACTCTGAGATAACCCTAGTGGTTGACTGAGCCCTTAAACTTCAAATAACTAACTAACTCCTCTCTTGCACCATCTCTGTTTTGTTTACCTTCATAATTTAATTCAATTTAAATAGAAAATATTTATTAATCTTTAAGAGGCATTTACTATCAGATAGGTGACATACAAGCTCATATATCAGAAGTTCTTAGTCTTGCACATACACTCTCTGGCTTCGTGCAACCTACTAAGGAACAAATTTAAAATAACGCCTTTTCTCATTAGAATAAATCATTATAATTATAGCCAGTTGATAATGATGATGATGTTATTTTCTGGACTATATTATTGATATCAGTACATTGAATAAAACTTTCCTTGTTGCAGACTTTTCATTCACTCTAAAAAGAAAGAATAACCATAAACCAACAAAACAAAAAATGAATCTTACCAAAACCAGCATCAAGTCATGGACTAAGGATTGTACGGTTTCAGAATGTAATTCTTTTTAAATGTAAGGTGATAAGCTTGTCCATTTTTTATATTATAATAAATAATAAAACAGGGTTATATTTGGACAATGTTATTTCTGTTGAGATGTCCAGATCTTAGAAATATACATACGATGAATAAGAATAATTGCTGTGTAAAATATTTTTAGAAAAGGCATTTGTATTTGCATCTTATCTTTTCTTTTTGTTGCAAATGTGTGAAATAGGTGTTGGGAAATTGTGTGCCCTTTGTGGTGAGAGCCGGCATATCTGTGTTAGACCTTATTTTAAACCAGAGCTTGGCATATTTGTTCTTATTATCTCACTCCTAAAGCCCATCTATTTCATCTGATATAATCCGTGCAATCATTCATACACCATTATTACCTTATTTTCCAATTCCTTCTCCAATGTTTGTTCATCTCATTGTGAAGAATACGTTAAATCAACCTGCAGATTTGTTGGGTTTTTTTGGGGGCTTTTTTTTTAATTACTTGTGTACAAATTCTAATATATCCCCATGCCTTTATGATTTGTTTCATTTTGGGTTGTTTTTTTCAATTTCCTAGCCAGCGTGTTGATGTTCACTGACTATAACTTAATGAACAAATTTAAATGATTTTATGTGATTTATTATTCCAAACATAAGACGAAAAAGACCGACAATGATAACGACTTGTACATGACATTGTATTTATAACAGATGATGATTTATGATTATTATTCATATCTAGTTATTTGCTTACTATAAAAGCTATTTGTGAATACCAGCCAGTCACATATTTAAAATTCATTGCATGCTGAAAATGATTTAGACTGTGATTCTTTTCCTTGCTAGCGCCAATCCCTTCCCCCAACCATTAATTATACCTTGTAAATGTCTTGTTTTATATTTTTCTTTCTATAATAATTTCTCTCTGGTAATTTATAATTGATGTGTGCAAACACTTATGCCGTCATCCTCATTGTCTATTACTATGCCTTGCTACACTTCAACAAACCCCTCCTATTATGCAGGTTGTCTTAAAAATCTGCTGGGCTGCGCTGCGTAGGGAGCTGTTAGTAGCTCATTGGGTAAGGCACTTGCTTGCCAAGCCAAAGGACACTGGTTTGCACCTGTTTAGGCCTGAATTTTAGCCTTAATTTGTCTGGTTACCTTCTGCTCCCTATCCTTAAGTTGCTTGGTTAAAATGACTGCTGTTGGAGATGGACTGTAATTTAGGAGGTGTCATGTATGTAAACGCATGTAAAAGCGCCCTTGGTGGTTTATAAGGCAGTCTTGGAAAACCCTGAGATCATCAAAGTGGTGGAAATAGGTAAATTCAATACAATTGCACTATGTGGGTGCATTTGTGAAATGCTCTATTGCTTTATCGGTTTAATAGCATTACTTTCGAAGTAATCTAGCTTTTGTTTTATGCGGACACTGCATGCTAAATGTTCAATGATAATAATTGATATCAAGATATCTAGACATCCATACACAGTGAAATCCAGCAATGTTCTTAAGACAACCTGTATTTTTAGATCATAGGACATGCTGTGTAAGTTTAAGGTCATCTGTTTTTTGAAAACTGCTAAGATTATGAAGTAAGCCCAAGATATGTAGATAAGATTCATACCATAGAAAGAAACAATCAGGATTAAAATTTAGTGCTGCAGCAGTTTAAAGTTATACTTGTTCCATTCTCTAAATTTATGTCATTAAGTATTACTGACATGTTTAAAAATCCCTCTCCCTCAAAACCCTGTGTATTGATTTGTTTTGGACAATGCACTAAATACTAAAGATCTTATTTCATATTTTAATGTTTAGCAGTTCCTACATTTTTCTTTCAAGCAAATAGAAAAAGAATTTGTTAGCTATAATAAATTCATAATTTAAGTTCATGAATGACCTGATTGAATATACATACAACATTCAAGTTTGTGTAGTGGTTCTTAATATTAATAATATGTACACATGTTAGGTTTTATAGATAGGGTTTGTCGTTAGAGCCCTTAAACTCCAAATAAATAACTAGTACAGCTGTTTTTCAAAGGGAAGGCGAAAATAAAAACAGCATATGATATTCAAGTGTATCATGTTTGTTATTTCCAATTAAAACTTGAGCCAGCTAGCTTTATGATTTTATCATTAATACTTCTATGGTTAAAAACCAGCCGTTCACCTTTATAATGTTTTTTTTTTCTACTTTGTTTTAACAAGCAACTTGTTCAACCTTCACTTTCAGAACAATGAGAGTGTTTAATCTTTGACTTCGTTTCAAGTGTTTTGCAGACTTGATCTCCTATTAAGTCCTATTCTCACTACGTGATGTGTACCCAGCATCTTGTACAATGACTGTAATATTAATATTTAAAAAATTAATTGTTGAATTCTGATTCTGTACATAATATATATATAACTGTTTTGAGTATGTAATATAATATTAATATGGCTATGTACACTAGACAAGAGTTTCTTTCAGGATTTGTTATTGGTTACCTAGGAAATTTATACTCTGTTCTTATATAAATGATAAGTCCAACCTTCTCACCACAGATTTCTGTGTACAAATGTTGTGGACATTTTGCGTGCTCCATCTACATTGTAATATAGAGATCTATGATTGATTAATTATTATAATAATAATAATTATTCCGCGAGCTATTTTTGCACAATATTTTGTTTTGTTGTATAACACTACAGCTGAATAAGACATTGTAAGCCTCGTACCTCGCTACCATTTTTCAGTCGACCAACTTTTTAGTCAATCATAATTTGTTTAGTTGATAGGATGACAATGAAATTAAGAAGAGCAAACCAAACTACACCAGCAGATTTTCATGACTAAAAGAATTGAACGGTCACTGTCCGCATTTCATCCTATCAACTAAACGGTTGCTCAATTAATAAGTTGATTGAATGAAAAATGGTAGTGCAGTACAAGTCTTAGAGTGGTGTGAGCTAAAGAATTTTCACAATTTTCCTATGGAAATATCATGATGTGTTTTCAAGTTTGGATGTTAATGATGTGAATATTTGTCAAGAAATAAATCAATAGTTTGCCTTGTAGATGATTACATAATTTGAATCCAGTTCACTTTTGATTATGATTAAAAGAAACAACAAAGGAATGCATCTGTGTCTTTTATTTCATGTCTTGCAATGGAGGAATCATGAAACTATTACCACCGTTGGACAAAATAGTAAGCTAACATTATATTTACTGATTGGGTAATGGACTTAGGCCGCAGAGATACTAAGCCCGTCCGATGTTTAAAGGATAAAAAACCAAGCAGGCCTTTATTACAAATGAAATGGAGACTTGATGAACAAACAAGTTATAATACCTCCAGCTTGCAGGCACCTGGTCGAGGACAGCCGGATAAAAGAATGATTAATGCTGGTTTACACATTGTGATGAAAGCAACAAATAGCGGGGCAGCATATTCATTGTTTTGTATCGTTCAGCTGTCTTCATTTTGAAGGGCTTATTACTCAATGTTATCCCACTCGATTTTCCAAGTGTACCAGCTTAAAAAATAAATTAAAAAAAACCCAACCAAACAAACAATTCAAATAGATGCAGGATAAAGATTTTTATTAATTTTTAAAAAATAGAATTAATGATGATATTAATCAGCAAATATGATTCAAAGAATTTCAGGAATAATGGAAAAACAAAACCCAAAAGCAACCATAATGGCCTAAATTGAAAAAAGGTTCCACCATAATTCATATCATAATGGAGTTCTTTTACCTTACTTAGAGATGGAGAACATAACCAGTTTGCAGATAATGAGAACAAGAAATAATTTCATAAAAAAATATATTTAAAAAAAAACATACTACAAGGGTGCGTGATAAAAGCTCAATACCCCAAAAACTTCACTCTTCCTCTCCTTCAACCTCCCTTGCATCACTTCAAGTCTGCTTTGAATTGGGGCAGAACGGTAATAATAGCAACATTAAGCGTGAATGGATAGAGAAATGACAGCTGTCTTACAATGAATGAGCACACATGAGAAAGGTGAAGATGAAAAAGAAACCATGAAGTAAGGGTTTTGTTTCAAGTTTTGTACAAAAGAATATCAACAATCGCATTTAATACTTAGATGAAATTATAAATTCTTTAATTCAGGACACATTAATTGAAAACTGCTTTTATTTTGTGTTTCTTTAATGTTTGTTGATTCAGTTATTAAACTCAGGTAAACCATGATCAGCTATTTCAGGGCTTTGAATAACCTGCTGGGACATTTTTAATGGTAGCCCTGCATATACCACATGATCTGCTTCAAGATGTACTGTCCTGCCATGCCAGGTACAATGAAAAGTGAAACTCAGATATAATTTCTAGTAGAAAAACAATTTCCCCCCTTCTGAGATTCAAAAAAGAAAGAAAAGAAAAAGTTCTCTTCAAAAATATTTTCAATTTGGCTTACGATGTAGTAATAATATTAATAATAATATTTACCAGGAGAAAAGAAAATAGAAATTTACAATTAATGAAGAGAAACACAATTATTCTATTATTATTTCAAATAAAGCCCCCCCACCCCATGAATACCGGTAATGGAAATCGTTAATTCGAATATTACAAATGGGATGGTAAAGATGAAACAGAAACAACTTACTCTGCATGACAACAAAGTGACAAAAGAAAATCTATACAAAGACAGCATGAATGTAATAACAGGAAATGGAACGATAGAAATTGTTTCAAAGATATCTGACATCATGATGATAATCTACTCATATAATACAGACTGATGGGGGTGATCCATCATCATAATAATAATCATTTTTAAAACAGTGAAAATCTATAAGAAGCTAAGCCTGTCTTCACGAACAAAACTTATCTGAGTTGGCAAGACACCAAAAAAATTGCAACAGCCAGGTACGAAGTATAGTTTCTCAAATGAGAATAATTCAATTACTTGTAAAATTGATAATATTTAAAAAATGAACAAACAGATTTTTTTAAAAATGCCAAACAAATAAGTCATAAATAAGATAATAATGATAGCATAATGTTTATGAGTGCTATGCCCCAAACACAAAAAAACCAAAAACAAAAACCAACAACAACAACAAAAAAACTATACATAAAAAAACCAACCCCAAAAAACCATTATAAAAATGACAATGGAGGCTAAACTTCAAGTAACGGAGATTGAATAATATAAAGATATAAATAAACTAAGCATCACTCTGCTGCCAAAAGGAATGGATCAAATTATGATATATGAATAAACAAAGGCGAATCACAAATGATCAAAGAATTCACTTTGAAGATTAGCACTCAAATAAGCAACTAAGAATTAACACAATACAAAAGAAAAAATAAACGAAAATATTTTCCTTTCGTTATCACAGATTAAATTTTCATAAGTATTAATTTAAACTCAGAATAATCTATTTTAGCAGAGCTGAGGGAGAAAATATGAATCTTCATAAATAATAATATCTTAATTATTATAAAAAAATAGAGAGAAAACTAAAAATAAACTCAATAGAATGGACATTAAAATGTTTAACTGGAACTGCCAACCTAATCTAGGAAAACGGTAGTAATAGTAGTGCTGGTATGTTTTCTATAGAAGAAGGAACAATGACATTGATTAGAGTAGAGTGAATAATTTTTCTGGGTTGTCTCCCATGAATGGAGATGGCCTAATTCTTGCATGGTAAATAATCATTTCTATATATCGTGTGCTACGACCTCCAACAGAGAGGTAGAATGATGGTCAAACAACTTATAAGTAGTGATTTTACTCTTGCATTTTGTGTATTTAAACATAAGAACTAAGCATTTTTTGGAGAACTTTAATTTAATACAAAACCGTTGGACAGTCCCTTTCATTAATCTCCTTTAATTTGTGTCTGGTCACCAAACTATTGTCAATGAAAAGACTCATTGAGACAAGACAAATTGAGTTTCTTATTTACAATACAATTATGTTCAGGTGACATTTTAATAAAGAGGTAAATAATTAAATTTCTGTCTTACACTGTGAATCATGATAACAATGAGAAGAAGTAATCATAGTGGTAGTTTGTCAATGAATATGATAGGAAAAATAAGAGGCAGTATTATTCTGACTATACAAATACAGAGCCATAACCATTTGTTTGAAAGAGGAGAGAGAGAAAAAGACAACATCAACTCCCATCCAACGATAACAAAACTTTTCTTTTGAAAACTTATATACATATAAAAAGATCCCTATTGAAAACGGAGGGAACATAGATGAAATGAAATGAAACGAAACGATACAAGAAACTAGTCTATGAATGTCTGACATTACAACTACAGAGATCAAGGAATTTCAACAACGCAAACTCACAAGAAGTGATCGACTGCCTTGAGACTAGTAACAATATGCCCATGATAGTGATTAGGTCACTTTAGAAGAAGGGCATGTGATGAAGAAACACTATTTCAAAACCAAAGAAAGAAAGAAGAATTATATATTGTTGATGAAGGTTTGACTGGTTTGAAAGTCTCAATAAATTAATGATAATGGAAAAATAAGAACTAAAATACGAAAGGTGAAATAACCCCACAAAAACGCGGATGATACTGAGTTTTGCCATAATAAACAATTGAGATAGGGTTAGTTACTGCACTACTCAATATCACGGCACTAATCAAAACGACCCGCTAAATGATGTTATATTACAGCATAATCTACATGCATAGCTATGAAATCATAATGAATTATAAGTAAGCATTTAATGACGCCCATGAAAAGTTTTCTAGGATATAGCTTTAAAAAAAAAGACAACCCAATACAGAAGTAATTAAACAAAGAGCATAACCAACCAGATTTACAAAAAGGGATGAGGAGTAAAAAAAAAAAAAAAACACACAAAAAACCTCCCAAAAAACCCAGCATCAAACAACAATAATAACGATATATATCTCAATATATAATATAAAGGTATATAACGTATGAATATAATATTTATAGAATCAGTCAGCGTCACTACTGCCTACCAAATTCATTGATGATGGGAGAGATGGTGCTAGAGGATATGACAACTGTTTCTTTTCTTTGCAATGATAATGTAACAACAAAGGTAGCCTCAACTATGTCATGATGCTACTTCTGGCTCATCTGACTTTTGGTTGACAGAAGCAGAGACCTGTTGAGAGTGGGTTGATGCTATGGAAGCAGTGGGAGAGGGCAAGGGAGGTAATGCCTTTGAAACCACAGGTGGGGCAACAGCTGAGAACGGAGGTAGCTGACTGCCAGATTTGAGTGATTCCAAGAGCTGAGCACACTCTAATTCTTCCTGTCCTGGGACGGAAGGTTCAGCCGAGTCCATTTTCTCTGGTTCCTCCGAGACACTCTCATCCTCAGCTGCTTCCTCTTCGTCCCCGTCCAAGTCCAACTCCTCTTCATCCTCGTCGTCTTCTCCAGCCTCTTCTTCCTCCTCCTCCTCCTCGATCTCGCCCTCTTCTTCCATGTCTTTATCCATTGTTTCATCTTCATCACCATCTTCCTCCTCTTCATTAATTTCCATGGTAGAATTCTCCTCTTTATCTTCTGGTGCTTCCAAATCAATAATCTTTTCATCCAGAATGTCTTTGACTTCTTCCTGTTCTTCTTTTGGCTCTTCCTCCTTTGGTTCCTTGGGCTGATTTGTCAGCCCTTTATCTAGGGACATCATCGACTCAACAGCATCCTCTCGCTTTTCAGCCTCTATCTTGCGTTCCTTTAACGAGGCTGCCACAGCTTCTACCACGTCCAAGACGGCCTTTTCAGCTGCTGCCTTCTCGCCCGGTGTACAAGGTGATGACAGCGCTTCGTCGCTGGCTTCAATTTTAATGTCTTCGGACTTTATCAGAGGACTCGTTGGATTATTGGGGTCCAATTGATCAGACTGACGAGGTCTGGTGGTTCCTTCAGTGCAGTTGAGGCAGACATAGTCTTCATCTTCTCTCAGGTCATCTTTCTTCAGGCCGACACACAACAAATGGAACCATAGTTCACAACGATCACATTGCACCCAGTTGACTTCTTCACCTGAAAAGGAAGAGAAAAGGAATAAATGAATGACAAAATAGTGAAAATTGTGCAGAGGAATGACTTGTGATATATGGAAACAGATGAAAGCCCAATTAATAGACATGCTTTTATGATCTGCTGGAATTTCGACTTATATTAGTTTTAAAAACATTACAAGACACTACAACTGTTATTTTTCAACGGATCATCAAAAACAATTTACTAAAAGATGAATTTGGACGTTACGTGTCACAAATAAAGTATGCAACAGTCTTCCTTAAAAATAGGCTTTTCTGAAATCTCACTATATATATATGCTATAATGTAACATATTATTATAATAGACAAATCGTATTTCGGGAATGTTTTATTAGCAACTTAAGTTATCTTTTCATGGAAAGTGTAATATTGAAGCAAATAAAAACCATGTCTCAATCAAGGACACATCACGGATTCTATAATCACAAAAGTATATGAGATATCACTATCGTATTCCACAAATGGATGGCAGACTGAATATGATTAAATTCTGAGAACATTGAGAGACATTACAAAGTTTTCAGAGAGATTCTTCATTTCTAGCGTCTTGATTTAACCGCAAACTTGATCAACAATCGTCCTTATAATATGGTCAGCAGAGTGCAAAAATGGATTTCCCCACAAATTTGCGCCCTGAAAGACTTTGCCTAATTAGAGATATCATTTCAATCTGTCTAAAAATATTGGTAAAAATATGCTATATTTCTAGCCCCTTAAATTCTGAAGGCGAATTCTTCACTTTTCCAAATTACAAAAATCAGTCTTCATGAAGAGCACAAGGGATCTATCCCATATCCATATCAGTGGGGATGGCCGGCCCAGATTTACCACAATGTAGGGAGTCAAATCCACACATTTCATTTTTTAAATTTCTTGTTTATGTTCACATTTCATATAAATGGAATATTGTTATTTTTAGTTTATCAATCTGTTGTGAGATATAAAAGCAACCTTAAGAGCAAAATATTATGAACATTTGTTGAGAAAAAAATATATAAGAAAATATTTTCTTAAAAGTGGGAACATTCAACCTTAATTTTCTCAAAATGTAACAAATGTAGGATGGGCCGTTTTTGCACAATGCCGACCACATAAATCATGAAAAAAAAACATACCTGTTGGTTTCATGCATTTATAAGCTGAGCAATCCTCATCATTATCATCACTATCATCCATCATCACAAGTTCTTCTTTCATTTTTTTCTCCCTCTTCATTTTGGGCTTCCTCTGTTTGACCTTTCCCCCACCATCAGGGGTCTTTACCCCAACAGGTGGGACTGTTGATGGCGGCGGCTGGGACTGAGCAAGCAGCTTCTTTTTCTTCTTCAGCTTCGGTTTTACGTCAGTTGATTCATTGGTGTTGGTAGCCACTGGTTGTGTTGGATCACTTGGTTCTTTGATTTTTGCTGTTAAGTAGGGATGGAAATTATCTTTAACATAGCTTAACTCATTCAATCCTAAGACAAATTATACCTGGCTTTGGCGAACATAGTGTTCAGCCCTAAGACCCTTGTGAATGAACCGCATTGTAGGGCTCAAAAGCGGTAGTTTCTGACTGGCTGCCAGGAGTGAATGTGTTAAGAAAAGATGAGGTTTGATATGGAATAGGCTATGCCTAACTGAATTGTTAAATAAAATCAGCATAGTTTTATAATGTATAAAACATATAATCAACCACTTAATTACTCTGCAATTATACATTGTACGTCAAAGAATGTGCTCTTAGGAAGTACCAAACATACAATTATTTATCTTCCTTTCAAGTGTTCTGAAAAGTGACATATTGCCGCCGTCTTTCTATACGTATAACTACCGCACCAAATAAATTTATTTATGGGTGCCAGTGGCTGAGCACAATGAATCCTGAAACCCAAATTTCACCCCACTGCCAAACCTGAAAATCGTCTAGTAACACTACGCGGTGAAAAAAACCTAAGATTCGCTACATTATATTTATATACAGTATACAATAATTCAGAGCTACCAATCTGTATTGAGCGCCACAGGAGTCTGAGGCTCAGTTCACCAGAATTTAGCAACCCCAAGAGAAATATTAAGCCGAAAACAATTCTATTCCGCGTAATAAGTAATATTCCTCTTGGGGTTGCTAAAAATTTTCGAAGCCTGAATCAAACGAAAAAATTACTGACATGACAAACATCATATCAAGCCTCAAAGCTGAGCTATTTATTTATTTATTATCTTTCAAAAGATGTTTATTTAACTGTTTATTTACATGTATATAAACGAATTTTCTCAAAATGTGGTAAAAGAAGCAATACATATTTTGTCAATGGCAGCAAAACAACTATTTGTGTTCTGGAGTTCAACCATATGAATATAGCCTGACAGGGAGAGCATCAATCTATTAAATTAATATAAAGGACCTTTACTGACTAAACTTAAAATTGCATTTTTTCCCTAAAGGAATCACAAGTTTGATAAAGATATTACCGGTATCGTAGTCTAGAAATAACTTTGATTTCCTATTTGTCTAACAGGTTAAAAGGTCAACGTGACCTTGAAATACTCTCCTCCCGTATGACTACAGCACACTATTCAACGCCAGTAGATCATGACCCTCTCTCAATCCCTGCCATTTTTCTATCAATATTTATCTCCTCCCCCCCTCCCTCTCTCCCAAATAACTGTATAGCACTCTTCCAATATGCCGGTACATCTCAACTTAAATATCTCTCTCTCCCGTATAAATGTACAGCACATTTTTCCAAAATGCCGGTACATCTCGACTTAAATCTCTCTCTCTCTCTCTCTCTCACACACACACCGGTAGTATAGAATTAATGTTGTTATTGTTATGCTACATTATTTCGGTTTGGCAGAAAATCAATATTTAAAGCAGTTAATATTATTATATTGATGTAGGCCTAATACTAACTCCTCTTATTCGATTGTGAACCGTAGGTCTACGTCTATTACTATTGTATCAAATTAGTATACTTATCGAAATGGAAATGCGTGTAGTCGTGGGCTGTAGGCCTAGTACTAACAAGTCTCACACTGTATGTTAAGGTGTGTGTGTCTGTGAGAGAGAGAGAGAGAGTGAGTGAGTGAGAGAGAGTGAGAGAGAGAGGGAGAGAGAGAGAGAGAGAGAGAGAGAGAGAGAGAGAGAGAGAGAGAG